>JASDQU010241223.1:35086-48076 GCA_032191745.1 Picea mariana
GAGTATATGAAAGGTGGCTATGGCATAGAATATTGAGACATTCAAGATTTGAAAACTTGATCAAAGCCAACGAGAAGGAAGCAATAAGGGATCTACCAAAAGTTATTAATCCTTTAGATTCTATTTGTAAACATTGTCAAATAGGGAAGCAAACAAGAGTTAGGTTAAAAAAAAAGAACATTCCATAACAAAACCATTAGAAATTATTCACATAGATCTATGTGGACCTACCAGAACTAAAATTACTTATAGTGAACATTATTTTATGTTGATCGTTGATGATTACACAAGATTGGCTTGGGTATACTTTCTAAAAGAAAAATGAGAAACCTTTGAGAAGTTTAAAACATACAAATCTCTTGTAGAGAATGAAACATATGTAAAAATTAAATGTCTGAGATTAGACAATGGAGGATAATTCACCTTTAAATAGTTCATTCAATTTTGTGAAAATCATGGTATCAAAAGATAGTTTTCAACTCCCAGGACTCATCAACAGAATGGAGTAGTAGAAAGGAAAAACATAACAATTCAAGATGTTGCAAGAACCATGCTCAATGAATCCAAGCTTCCAGACAAATTCTAGGGAGATGCAATCTATACATCAGTCCACATACTTAATCGATCTCAGTTGAGACCCAACCATGAAAAAAATTCTTATGAACTATGGTTTGGCAGACCAACATTTGTAAAACACTTTAGAATTTTTGGAAGTAAATGTTACATTAATAATGACGAAGATAATTTAGAAAAGTTTGATCCAAGATCTGATGAAGGGAATTTTTTAGGGTATTCACCTAATAAGAAAGTATACAGATGTTATAATATTAGACTACTAAATATAATGGAAAGTGTTAAGAACCAAATATAAAAATATCATAAAAAACCTCAGAATAAGTACTCAACGCCTTGAAAAAGAGAGAATTTCAGATAATAAGCCTCTTCGAGGGGGAAACCTCCTTATACACCACATAAATTTCCAAATACAAGATGATTCCAAACGAAAAACTGTCCTTGGTATATATAGGAGACTAGGAGGTACAATTACAACTAATGGACCCAAGCTGACATAAAATAAAATAACATTACTAATGTAATATGCCCCAATTAAGGGGTAAAGTGCCACTATTTAGGGCTTAACAGATAGTGCCAATGTAAAGATAAATGATCTCAAACTAAAGAAGAGCATATCCCAAGACATATTAAAAATTGATAATAAATCTTAGCAAGAAGATGATGATGTAGAATCTCAACAAGAAGGTGATGATAATGAAACATAAGAAAATGAACCGTATACTGATGAAGAAGACAATGAAGAAACGCCCTTGCCAAAAACTCCATAAAAAAGAGTTCAAAAGAATCATCCTGAAATTCAGATTATTGGAGATAAAAATGCAGGAGTGGAAACAATAAGGAAAATCACATTTGACTCAGAACAAACAATGTTATCCCTGATAGAACCTAAGTCATTTAAAGAATCCAGGAAAAGTTAAGATTGGATAAAATTAATGAATGAATAACTAGACCAAATAGAGAAGAACCAAAATTGGTAACTTGTTCAAAGACCCAAAGACAAGAATGTGGTAGGAACCAAGTGGATCTTCGAGAAAAAACTAAATGAAAATGGGGATATTATAAAGAACAAAGATAGAATAGTTTGCAAAGGATATTCCCAAGTGGAAGGTATTGATTTTGAATAGACTTTTTCTCCAGTAGCAATACTTGATGTCATCGGAATGTTCCTAGCATTTGCATGCTTCAGAAATTTCAAAATCTATCAGATGGATGTCAAGTCAGCATTTCTTAATTGAACACTAGAAGGAGAAGTCTATGTTGAGAAACCAGAAGGATTCATGTTAACATAAAACCAGGACCATATGTGCAAGATAAAAAAATGGCCTATATGGTCTTAAACAAGCCCTTGGAGCATGGTTCTCAAGGCATCAGTACCTGCAAAAACATGGATATAAGAGAGAGACTACTGAAAACAACTTATACATCAAAATTGAGGATAAAAACATAATTGTTGTGGTGGTATATGTAGATGACATCATATTTGGAAGTAATCTTACTATACTAAGCAAAAAGTTTGCAACCAAAATGCAAGAAGAATTTGAAATGTCCATGCTGGCAGAACTGTCCTTCTTCTTAGGTTTACAAGTAACTCAAACATAAAAAGAAATATTCATTTCCCAAGCCAAATATATCAAGGAAATGATAAAGAAATTCCAAATGGAAGATATTAAACCTATGAGTACTCCCATGGTCACTGGATGTAAACTAATATTAGAGGATGACTCACCAAAAGTGGACCAAACGATGTACAGATCAATGGTTGGAAGTCTGCTCTATTCAACAACAAGAAGACTTGACATCATGAAGGTTGTAGGAATTGTAGGGAGATTTCAATCCGCACCTAAAGAAACTCACTTAAAAACAATAAAGAGAATATTCAGATATCTTAAAGGCACCTTAGAACTTCGATTATGGTATACAAAATATAAATACTTCAATCTAATTACATACACTGATGCAGATTGGGATGATAGTATAGATGATAGAAAAAGCACCAGTGGAGGAGCATTCCTTTTAGGAAAGTGTCTGGTAGCATGGCTAAGTAAGAAACAAAAATTCACATCACTCTCCACAATAAAGGTATAATACATTGTTTTTGCATCCTGCTACACACAAGTTCTTTGGATGAAGCAAACATTAGAAGATTTACAAATAAGATACGATGATCCCATTATTATTAATTGTGATAACACTAGTTCCATAAGTATCTCTAAAAATCCAGTAATGCATTCTAAAACCAAACACATTCAATTAAATACCATTTCCTAAGAGATTAGGTTACCCAAAAGGTGGTTAAAATAGTGTATGTGGACACCAAAGAACAAATTGTAGACATATTCACAAAATCGTTGCCCAAGAGTACTTTTGAAAATCTTCGACATAAATTGGGAGTAATTCACATACCTCACTAAAACCATAAAAATCATATTAGAAGAAAAGGGGCACATGGTTAGAGGGATCATTTCCATAGGGGGGGTGAAGAAAGATCCCCTTTGTCATTGCTGTCAAAGGGGGAGGAAATTGATAAGCAACATAAGTAAAAATATTTCAAAGAAAAGGTTTCCATAAATTGGAAAAGAGAAGAATTTTGGACACAATGGTACGATATTGTCATTGATGTCAACAGGGTGCATAAGAATCCAATATAAAACCAAAGTTCAGAAGGAAGAACATTAATTGAAGCTCAAAATAATATGATGCACAAGAGTTGTTCATTCTTATTTCGGGACAATCCAGGATTGTTATATTGAGATGAAGTCATAGGCTGGGAAGGATTAAATCTCAACCATCAAATATGAAGTAGGAGCTTTAGATGATCTTGCCAGTCGTTAGATCAAGGAGGGACTTCAGATGAATTATCGACCATCTGATCAAGTTTAGTGGAAGGAAAGTGTAAGCCACAATATCCTCGATTCTCGGATTAAAATAACTCATGCAGACCGTTGATCTAAGATCTCCTCAGGAGAAACAAGAGCCATTGGATGAGGTGGTCAACCCCAACACTGATCACTCTGATGAAAAGGAGTCTAGAAAATGCAAGTTTACCCGAAGCCCCAAAGCCACGAACTCTTGTCAACCATTGATCTAGAGTGAAAATATTGGAACCGTCATATCACACTAAAGGTGGTCAAATCCGACGCTAACCACTCCGAGGAAAAGGAGTCTAGAACATGTAAGTTTACCCGAAGGTCGAAGCCCCGAAGTCAGAAACTCTTGTCAACTTTTGGATTAGAAAATCCCGTCAACCGTTGATTTGGAGTGAAAAATATCAGAGCGTGCTAAGGAAGAAAGTGGTCAACTCCGTCCTTTCCAAATCTGACGATAAGAAGCTCGTATAAATCAAGAACTCTCAAATCCCGAAGTTTCAGGATAAACAAAGACCATAGGAATAAGACAATGGAAAATCTATGGCGGTAGATTTATTCACCACTTTAGAAATTATTGAAGGATGACATAAAAAGTGCCAAAACTCTTGAAGCCACGAAGTACTAAAGCCTCAAAGTGAGACATGTGGTAGAAGACAAATATGACACGTGGCTCAATCAAATGGTAACAAGTGTCAAGGTCGATGTGGCACATAAGGACTGTAAAAGTCACAAATCAGGTTGACATGTGGTAGACACATTAAGAGTCCACGTCACTCCGGGGTTACTTCCTCTGGGAGTATCCATCTTCTCCTACCAAAAAAACTATTTGAAGTGCCGAAGACCGAAGTCATGAATTGACTTTTAGCTGTTGATCTAAGATCCTCAGGCATATTTCTTGAGCGTTCGATCGAGTACAATGGAAGGATATCGTAAGGAGTACTAACAACTGACAAAAAAGATCACCACAACTTTATGACTTATTCGGTAGGTTAACACTCCATAGGGATTGAACTATCTTAGAGTTCGAGTAGCTCGGAGCCTCAGAGTTACGAATAGTCAAATACCCGAAGAGTGGGAGCTTCTTTGTGCCTAATTCTACGGTCCCAACTCCTGGACATATGAAGGTTATCAAGTAGGGAGTGTTGATACACCCTTCGATGGAATTTTCTCCAGAAGAGTTGGAAGACTGCAAAGGCCCGAGTCCGAAAACGCCGAAGTCCTAAAATGAACGAGAATCGTCCATCTCAAACGTGCAAATAAAACATGATTGTCAATCTTGATAAGTGATTAAGCACTCGTTTGGATTAGCACTTAGTCATCGCCTATGGTCATATGGAACATAGGTCCTGAAAGTGAATTTGTGTGAATTTTAACATACAGAGGAAGAATTTTTCCTCTGTCGGGAAGGAACTTTGAACCAAAAAGGATCTAGATTCTGTCCCTATTGATATTAAGTGATCAAATACATCCAATGCATTGGAAGGCTAATCGAAAAGCTCAAATATGATCTGTTGGAGAACTAAGGAGGCCGTAGAAGCTTAAGAATAAAATAAAAATACATGGGATCAAATCAAAATAAATCGATCCATACCTGTGATCGATTTATGAAAATCCCTCTTACTAAATTGAAAAGCTTTCATGTTAATGTGTGAATAATAATAGAGGGAGATACTAATTCTAAATTAAAAGACCAATGTTATTACTGTTAATTTAAATGAAGAGGTGCAATTATCCAAGCAAAGGGACACAATGATTCAATGCTTACACCAGTTGGAAGACTATATAAGCAAGAAAGAACGGTGAAGAAGAAGTGTCTCTGCAGTCCAGATTAGAATACCAAAACCAGAAGCAGAGTCCAAAGAGGAAGAACTGATGATACTTATGTAGTGAGGGTGGAAGGGAGTAGAAAGGAAGGATTTATATCCTTTACTAAGTAAAGTGTGAGTAAAAGGGAGTTGGTGCTTCATAGGGTTGGTTCTCTAAAGACAAGGGGGTTGGTGCCCTAAAAACAAGGGAGTCGGTACTTCCTAGGGTTGGTGCCCTAAAGAAAAAGGAGTTGGTGCTTCCTAGGGTTGGTGCCCTAAAATAAGGGAGTTGGTGCTTCCTAGGGTTGGTTCCCTAAAGAAGGGGATTTGTGTCTCCTAGAGTTGGTGCTCTAAAAATGATTGGTGTCATTCACTATCTCAGATTATTTTTTAGAAAACCTTGTAATTTATGTTAATTATATTTATATAACTGATTTTAAATACAAGTCCATTGTTGATTTTGTGGTGATTAATAAAATAACAAAGTATTTACTAATTGTTTAAAAAGAGGCAATATTGATTCACCCCCCCTCTCAGTATTTCCAACAGATTTAACTACTGTCTGATATCATAATTAAATGCATCTACAACATGCTAAAAACGACAAGAATGTTGTTTAAATAACTCAGCACAACAATATATCAATCGTTCTCAAACATAATATTCATACACAATAATTAAACTCATAGTGCAACATAGAAACAAGATAAAACACTTATCTTTTAAAAATGGTTGTGCAACCCGCTGCTTGGGATAGACATTCAACTCAAGCATAGACTTGATGTTCCAAATCTCAACAAGAAGTCACCCCCGATCTAGTGCTAGAAATCCACAAAAGAGGGTGGTCTCTTACTATCTACTTACAACTCAAAAAATCCCACATCCCACTGGTGTTCTCCTACAACTATCTTGATTTTCCACCATCTTTCTTTCTGTCATCCGCCCAACCCAAGGAATGTACCCCTTCACTGCTCGCAGTCCCTCGGGCATCACATTCGATTATCAAGGTCTCTCTAACATAGGTAACCAAGAATCTCACTGCTAGGAAACTCAAGGGAGCTCATTTCTAGGAAAAGTACCAGGAAAACAATAACAACTATTTATTGTTACACTGCAACTCACACATGAATTCACTCTTCAAGCCAAACAACCCGACTCTTCAATCTTGAACAATAAATGGTGATAACATTTTTGGTCCCTCTGTGTAATATGTGAAGCCTTTTACTATTGAATTTTTAACTGTAATGTGTTGCTATGTCTTTGGTATTAGGTATTATCACAAAATTCTAAATTAATAATGGTATGGGTGAAATTGGAAAACAAAAAAGAAAAATTCAATATTATTTTTTTATTTTTTATTTTTATAAATATTTGAATGGAAATTATAGTTCCACTTCATTGATCATATCTTTACTTATTGCGCTACTTTAAAAGATTCATATCATCATAATTTAAAAAAAATTGAATAAAAATGAAAGTTTTTCCTAAACCAAAAATGAAATAGATAGACTGGAGGTGGGATTGTGATGGATGTCAGCTGCTACTTTCTTATACGATTGCTTTTACATAGAAAATTAATATTGTTAGCCAAATCAATCACTTTTAGATGGAAAATTAATATTATTAAACAAATCAATTGTTATCAGCTGATCGATTAAAGTGAAATGAAAAAATTTCATGTCAATGAATTGTTTATGAACAAGAAAGAATAAAGATCGATCAAAGTGAAATGAAAAAAAAATCATGTCAATGAGTTATTTGTAGACAGGATTATTTATATATATATATATATATATATATATATATATATATATATATATCGTGATTTAGCGTGGACTACTCATTCAAGTAAGCACTGAATATCCCAATGATGATGCATTTTGGATTTCCTTTTATATGCTTTGTCTTTATTATAAAACTCATTCACCAAAGTCAAGTCATTTTTTTAATCAAAGATTTTTAATTTAAACCATCCCAGTTGTGATAGTGGAATAAAGTTTTACGAGGTGGAGCTGAGCTTCTTTGGATACTTACGTAAAGCAAAGTCTGATTGTAGTTCTATGGATCCATCTAAGTAAACTTTAATAAAAATCAATCGTGCCAAAATGATATTATGAAAGATAGGTTGAAAGGAATACAAATCAATATTATCAAAATCATATTTTTCAAAAAGAGATTAAATACAAATTTCCATATGAATGGAAGAAAAACAATTATAAATATATTAATAAGATTATATAAAATTTAATAAAATAAATTGAATGTATATTTTAATATTTTTAAATAATTATAAAAAAAAATGTTTAAATTTCAATACTACTTGAACATTTCTAAAAATATTAATCAACATTTTTAAAACAATAGTATTATTTGTAAAGTATATTTAAATTTTCAACATATACAATGTAGAAAATGATTTTTTTAGTGTATTTTAAAATCACTAAAAAAAAATTAATTATTAAAAAAAAACTAATTTAATAAAAGAAATTATATATATTTAATATTTATAAATAATTATAAGAAAATTGTTTAAATTTCAATATTACTTAAAATTTCAAAAAACATGAATCAACATTTTTAAAAATAAAAATATTATTTACAATGGATATTTAAGTTTTCAAAGTATACAATGTAGGAAATGATTTTTTTTAATTTATTTTAAAATCACTAAAATATAATTATTTTTTCTAAGACCATTTATTTTAGAGGTAATTTTTTTTACATTCAAAATTTTGATTTTGCATATTTATAGATTAGGTGATATGTGAAAGGTGTGTTTCACATAACTAATACCTTGCATAGAGATGAGAAGATAGTTATAAGGCAATTTATAATAAATGATAAATTCTTTGTAATCATTGTGTTAAAAGATACCTATTAGGAGCATAGGGATGTAGCAATTATGTGCTTAATTTGGACCTAAATTAAGCACACAAGATATTGCAGTGTCTCATTTATGGGTGCCTTTATAGAGGGTATGTTGCACCTTCATTTTCAGTGCATCATTTTTCCAAGTCCATTTATTTCAATTAATTAATTAAGGTCCAAACACTAAGTACTTGTTGATGGGCGAAATTGATCGCTCGTCAACTGGAGGAGTGAATCTGGTCCGGGGTTGTCTAAATAACCCAAGCCGTTTGGATTAATCCACTCCGACGGGATTAGTGGCTCCGTTGGCCGATCTAAGTGATAGGAAAGTAAAAAAAAACTAAGCTAAAGAAACTAATCTAAGTGAAAAACAACTTCTGCAAACTATGTACAGGTCTAATATACATTCACAGTTCGCTAATTAATATTAATGAAATAATAATCCTACTTATTGAATGTACAGTGTATTGATATATTGTATCTCTGTTACCTATACAGTATTTACAAAATGCAAATTTTGATCGAAATCTGCAAAATCATATACGAATTGTCTTATGACAGTGAAGCTAGTATTTTTGGATTTTTATAACTTTTATGAAAAAGAAATGAAACAACAACTATCTAACTAAGCAATAAAAATAGTAATCTGTACTGTGTATCTATCTAAACTACAGAGAATTATCATATTAATTAAACTATTAAAATTAAATAGCAAACTAACCTGAAATCATCATCTCCTACTTGTCCTATACATAGGCATCTGCGTTCACTGTTTGATGAGGCCAACCCGCACCAGATTCTCCAATACTTCGCGTAAACGCGAAGCAACAACGCTTCCGAATGCTAACGACAGAACAGGTAAAGGATATAGCAACAACAATTTTATAATTTACAAATGATTACATTAAGATAAATCCCACTGCAAAGATTTGTATATAACTGCTCATTTAACAAAGAAGATTAAGCTTCTCTTCATTAAATTAAAACAGGATAATTGTTGTATGTAAAATGAGATACATCAAATATGGACGCTATATAAATCATCTCATATCAACCTGTAACAAATTATGATATCTAATGTAGTCAAAAATTTGATTACGAATTGAAATGAACAAAAACTTGAACAAAAGTATGATATATTGAAGTTAAAGCCGTACAAAACATCCACTTTCGTTCGAGTCTGAATAATCATCCATCGATAGTTTATGCTCTCCAAGTAGCGATGGTCTTGTTTACAAAAATAATAGATATATAAAGGCCACAGGATGAAAACATTCCTTGTGGAAATTATCGAAACTGTTGCAGAAAATTAAGGGAACAATCTCCTAGATTCCTATTTCTATCTAAGACTAACAGCCTAACCCAAAAGCATGTCCAAATATGACATAGTCGATCCAAGCTCCTTTAAAATTCGTTGTACATGAAATTGCACAATAATACATGATTTCAGATTGTGTTTAGTTGTAAAATCAACATAAATTCGAATTTTTATGACTAGCTACAAAATCTCACGATTCTGTAGCTAGTTATTATTATCAACAGAATCGTATTCAATCAATTCAATCATAACAAAAACATATGTGATTTATCAAACAAATGCTTTATGCTAATTCAAAGCAAACAAAATCATTTTGAAATCATTCTTGAAATACCATACCTTGGTTTCAGGGATTCGATCCGTTCAAGCTATTTTTGAATTAACAATGGCAGTGGCCACCTCTACATTTTTGAAAACCACAGAGCCTGTAGTCTTCTGCCTTTTATCATTAGCTAGCAATCTATCATTTTCTTTGGTTAACACAGTTACTTGGTCCTCCAAGGACTTGATTCGGGATTGGAGCAAAGGGACGTCTGTGTAATATCGGTCGAGCCATGACTTGCATTCATTACACTGTGGTTGATCAGGTCATGTAATCACAGGTGAGGAATCTCTTAAATTACTAGCAGTTCCACTGTCGAGCTTGATCCCGGGGAAATTGGGGTCATCTCTAAGGCATGGCGGGAGGTTCGTCACATAGTCATAGGGCTTGACTGAACAAAGGTCATGTGACTATGGATACTCCTCGGTTAGAAACCGCTCGATTTGAAAATCATAATCTTCACTCAATACAATTGGTTTCTGATCTATGTTTTGTTTAGGTTTATTGCGAGCACACCTTGATACCCAGCACACAACCTTCTTACCCTTGAAATTGACATCGTTGTTACCCTTACCCTTTTTCCTTGCAGGCCTCTTAACAGGCTTAGCACTGTCTTTTAAACATGAGTCAGACAGGGTGTCGTGTAGGTTATCGTTCGGGTAGGTCGAGGGTTCAACAGAGGGTAAGAGTGAAGGAGGAGGCACGACAGGCCCAACAAGGGTTTTTGTGACCATGGTTTTGTCCACTTGTCCAATTTCAGGACTGGCAAAGCCATTCCTCAACAAGAAAGCTTCCCAACAGTCGCCACTCAACCTCAAATGATGAACTACAATAATTTTAATTAAACAGTGGTAGAAGAGGCTGGAGTCATCTTTTTCCCTATTGTAACGTTTAGCCATTTTATACAAACTCCAAAGGAGGAAATGTGGCATATTCAAAGGAAAATCTATGAAACTCATGAGCAGTCAGAGGTGGTAAAGGAAAACTAAACCATATCTACCTTCGCATGTAATGAACTGCTTGATAATAGCCAACAAATCATGCCATCGAGATTTAAGGGTTGTAACCGGAATACCTTTGTCACAACTGTTGATTTTCCTTGAGTTAAATAGCAGTGGCCATGGTACTTCATCAACCTTCAAATTTTTAAACCATTTCTGCCCTTTGGCTGGCAGACCAGTGGCTGAGCTTAGGAAATCTTCGTTCAATTTGAGTTGAATGTCCCCAACTTTGGCCCTGCATCCATCGAATGTAAGCGCAAATTGCTGAGTGACTGCGAGGTTGAAACCCTCAAACTTCTCAATAAAAACCCTCCACCCATTTCTCTCGAGGTCCTCTCGGGTGTTATCAAACAAGAGAAAAGCTTGAATGTTGTTGGGTTCGATTCGCACTACAGGAGCCATAGAAAATAACATAGGATCAATAGGGTAATCGGCGAGGGGGTTTGACAGGGTAGACACAGAACCATTTTCCCGCAGCTTCCCCAAAACAAGCAAAGGCAGCCCAAAATGCAAGACCAAGCATTAATGCTTATGCGTGCAAGGGTGGTGGAGTAAATTGAAACCATGTAAAAATATCATGTCGGTTGTACAATGAATGGCGCCTATTCAAATCATAACAGTGCATATCCAAAAAATATTTTAACCAAATGAAATATCAAATAACCATTTGAAAACCATGGTGTTCATAACCAAAAATCGATCCGAATGTTAAATAAACAATAGCATATGTATGATTTAAAAGAAACCAATATGTTGAATATTGCACCAATGATTTGACCCACAATTAATGTGTTCAATAAAACCATTTCATCAACGATTTGATCAAAGACATCAAAATATCAAATAACCATTGCATTAACGAATCTATAAATCGAAATCATATTAACAATAGTCAAATGCAAAGTGAGTGGTGTTTTGATAATATGTGACCAGTGGTGTGTTTGAATTCAAAGAGCTATGACCACATAAACAAATAGGTTCATAACAATCCAAAAGATCGTTTTAATGCAATCAACATGAATTCCAACTGTAGGTTTTCACGCTTGTAGTCGTGAAAATGCAACGAAAAGCAGGTACGCGAGAGCGAAAGATAATAGTGTCGTTTTAAAAAAAATAGCGACGAGTATTGAGGGTTCAAAAACCCTTGTGTAGGCAGCTTGTAAGGAAAAGATAGGAATCAATATGGCTACCAACAATGGCGACACATTGGTAGAAGCAGTTATCTCTGCCAAGCGATCAAGTCCAGATTAGGATAATGAGAAAAATTCTAACTCAAAAACAACCAAAAAATTGTTTAAACATCATTATCAATCATAAAAATTCCAGTTCCAGATTGCTTGTTATTTAAAAGATGAAAATTGATGACAATCTAAACAAAAGCGAGCCATGATATTAAGGATAAAATCTCCAATATTGTTGACAGAGCCACTTCTGCCAGCAGGCGTCCATAGCCTCGACAAGGTTTCCATTTAATCCACTCTGATATCCGTATCCTTCCAGGAAGTTCCAGATCAAAATAAAGGACATTTTAAGGTCAAAATATTCCATATTTGCAAATTTTCATATACCCGACATTGCTTCGCTGCCAGTGGACCTGTTTAGTACCCCAACGAAGTTATCTTGGCGTCATGCATGCATTTACTTGCTGCCAGTAGACCTGTTCAGTATCTCGACGGGTTTAAAAGAACTTCCCACAACTCTTTAATGATTTATTTGGTTTTTAAAGATATATAATTGAGCAGGGTGACGTTGAAAATTATGATATTTTGGACATATTTTAATAAATTACAGACCTTGAAAATGATTTTTTAAACTGTCCTTCTTTCAGATCTAGAAATAGTTTGTTAATAAACGACCTTCGGAGGTAGGGAGACATCTTCTGAGTTGTTCCCTTAAGGAACAAGGGCAGTGTAAGAAGAAAATGGATGATCATAACAGGCTTCAATTATAGATTGGAATCAATAAACTCCTTTCAAACAACAGGCTTTCCTTAACATGGCTGTAAATTTTAGAAGCATATCACAATTGATGTTTAGACAAACTTTCAACAGTCATTTTAGAGGAAATTTTTTTTTGTTCTCTTAGTCTGAACAGTTAATGATGCAGGTACATGTATTTCAAAAGTAAAAATTGATAAGCATAAGGGAGAAATCAAAACCAAAACAACAAAAGAAATGAAAAAAAACAAACAAAGGAAAAATATTTACAAAGTGTACACAGGGTTGTCTTTAAG
>JASDQU010241224.1:22544-36599 GCA_032191745.1 Picea mariana
TTAATCTTATTTTTTAAAACCATAGTACACCCAGGGATAATTTTACATGAGTTATGGGAAAGACAAACCTTAATTCGATTTTTTAATAGGAGTGCAAATTTTTTATTTACTTTAGGATGCGTTGATTCGTTATACAAGTTTGAAGTTTTAATATCCCAGAATCAGTAATTCACCAACAAGCCAAGAAAGGGAGAGTTTCTACTTTGCTCTTTCTCTTTAATGAGAATTTGATCTATATACATGTGGCACTTTTTACCCCATTTGTTAACAACCCTTCCCAATTGCAAGTAGTTTTCCCCCCTAAATAAATATTTATTGTATTTTATCATTCTTTATGAACAACCTTTACTTTCCATATCATCAATGACAACGTTCGACATCTTCCTGCTTTTTTCATAGCTTATATGTTGTAACAAAAATATTCAGTTACATAGTTGTTCTTTTCCTTCAGATTACACAATGAAATTCATAAAGAAAATGACAAATAATAGGAAATCTGTAATTTTATTAAAGCTCAGAACAAAGTATTTTATTTCGAATTGGATTGCAAATTACAGGCTTACAATATTACTGATATAGTAGCATAAATGTGAATCAATTCCACCGTGGTACATTCATTTCTATTTATTGTAGTTGCAGATTCTAGATGGGATGACTTCACCTCTGAACATTGGCGCCATACCTCTCTGTTTCCCCAAATCCGCCTGCATTTTTTTTCTTTTTTTTTTCTCTTTATGTCAACCCACGGTATTCACCCACCCCACTGAATCGATCTTCCCTCTCTTTAAACTCTCGTCCCCCTATAAAGATCGATTCACCTTTCATTTCTAAGGTGAACAATTATCAAAACCGTTTGCACCATTCACTTACTTCTTGGCATTAACAGTCTTCCTTTTGGGCGCCAGATTCCTGACCTAATTGTGGATGAGTCTCAACACATGTTAATGCCAACATAGAAAGTCAAAAAGTGTTGTAACAATGTTATTGTAGGAGGAAATTCAATTTTTTTTCCAATGAAATCCATATTTTATAGGAGTTTCAACATGTGTTTCAACACAAGTTTCAGCATAAGTTTCAACATACACAAGAGTAGTTTCATGAGTAACAATAGTTCGAATTCATAGAAAATTGACTAAATATAATGGACCACTAACACAATCCTTATTCAACTTATTTCCTAATTTGCAGAATAAAAGTATTTTTGGGTGATGCGGATTGCCCGAGCCCAAGGATGGTCCTGCATCAGACACCCCTGGTAAGAAAAACATGAGCTCCAACTCATGTGCATATTATTGTTGAGGTAAAGAGTTCCGCAAATGTGCTAACTAATCTTCAATCACCCACGATGCATTCTCTTCCCCTCGATTCTGCCACTTGATTAAATATTCCATGTACTCCTTTCGATGAGTATTCTTACCAACTCGTGTAGAAAGAATTTCTTCAATATGCTCCTCAGATTTAATTGGTAGATATTGTTCCCATTTTATAAGGGTACCTTCATCTACTATTTTTTCCCTTTCATGAAACTCATAGAGGTCAACAACATTGAATGTAGGAGATATGTCAAACTTCTCCAGAAGTTCCAGTCGATAAGCATTATCAGAGATCTTTTTTGGAATTAGGCATGGACCTATCTTCTTGTACTTGATTTTATTATATGTGCCTCATGGAAATTGCTCCTTCCTCAAGTGAGCCACGAACAACTCACCCTCTCAGAATACCTTCTGTCTCCTATGTTGATCTACTCTTTGTTTATAACTGTCATTGCTGGTCTGCAATTTCTTCCTTACTTGTTCTTGTAATTCATACATACTGTCCACAAAATCATTCGCATCGACACTCTTATTTCCTTCCAAATCCGACAATGCAACCAAATTTACCACACCTTTTGGCGATCGTCCATAAACAATATGAAATAAAATATTTCCCGTAGATATGTTCATCAAATCACTATATGCGAACTCAGGTTGTACTAATGCCAAATCCCATTAGCTAGGATTTTCTCCACTTAAAATTCTGAACAAATTTCCTAGACTCTTGTTCACTACTTCCGTCTGACCATCCGTTTGAGGATGATATGCCGAACTGTATAAAAAATCTGAGCCTAACTTTTTCCAAAGTGTCCTCCGAAAATTCCCAAGAAAATTGGTATCATGATCTGAAGTAATACTCTGTGGTAATCCATGCAATCTAACCACCTCTTTGAAAAACAATGAAGCTAACTCACTAGCATCACTAGTCTTTTTACATGTTATGAAGTGTGTCATTTTTGAAAATCTATCAACAACTACCATTTTGTTGAGTCATGTTTTCTCTGTTTCATAGGTAATACTAAGACAAAATCCATACTAATATCCTCCCAAGGTCCTTTGGGGACTGGAAATGGAGTATAGAGTCATGTGTTCTGAATTTTTTCTTTGTCTAGTTGACATATCCTACAACCTTCAACAAAATTTTGGACATATTTATTAATGCTGGGAAAAAAATATCTCTCCTTCACCAAGGCTGCAGTATTATCAATCCAAAAATGTCCTCCTAAATCACCACTATGAAACTCTTTAGTTATATTCAGCCATATGGAACTTTTGGGAATACACAACTATTGGTTTTTAAATGAAAAATCCTCTTGGATATGGTAGTCTATATATGATGCTCTGTCTAAACTCCAAGGCTCATTACATGCCTTCCAATCTTTTTAGAAATCTACATCTTCTTCATACAATGTCTTTAGACAATTCATACTTACCACTTCTACCGACATGATATTAAGTAATGTTGTCCTCCAACTTAATACATCAACTACCTTATTAGACTTCATAGACCTGTGTTTCATCACAAAAGAATAAATTTGCAAGAATTCTACCCATTTAGTATGCTTTTGATTCAACTTACCTTGGCTGTTAATGTACTGCAGATCTTTGTGATCTGTGAACAAGACAAACTCCTTCGACAGTAGATAATGTCACCATTTCTTCAAGGCTTGCACAATAGCATAAAATTCTTGATCATAAATAGAGTAATTCTTTATGAAATCGTTCAACTTCTTGCTGAAAAATGCAATGGGTCTACCTTCTTGACTTAGAACTGCTCCAATTGTTGTTGCGCTAGCATCACAATAAACCTAAAACACTTTATTAAAATATGGTAATGCTAATATTGGTTGCGTTGTTACCCTTTTCTTCAATTATTCAAATGACTTCTCTACTACTGCAGTCCACTGAAACACTCCCTTTTTCATACATTCTGTAAGAGGTGCACATATTTGCCTAAAGTTCCTGATGAATTTCCAATAGAAGCTTTCCAATCCATGGAATCTCCTCACATCGAATGTGCATATTCATGTTGGCCATTCGATAGTAAATTTCACTTTATTAGGGTCCATTTTAATCCCTTCCTTTGAAACCACGAAACCCAGGTACACCAATTCTCACTGCATGAATGTATACTTCTTCAGGTTTATCAATAGTTTTTCTTCCTTCAAGCACTATAGTACTTCCCTCACATGCTCAACATGCTTTGTTCTACTCTTGCTAAAAATCAATATATCATCCAAATATACAACAACAAACTTACCCAAAAATGGCTTCAAGACTTCGATCATCAATCTCATGAACATGTTGGGCGCATTAGTTAACCCGAATGACATCACTAACCAATCAAACAATCCATATCTTGTCTCTAATGAAGTCTTCCATTCATCACCTTCTCTGATTCAAATATGGTGATAACCACTCTTCAAATCATTTTTTGTAAAATATTCTGAACCACTCAGGAAATTCGTAAGGTCGTCCATTATGGGCAATGGAAACCAATACTTGATAGTGATCTTGTTTATAGCACACGAATCAATACACATTTTCCATTCCCATATCTTATTAGGCGTCAACACTGCTGGTACTACACAAGGGCTCAAGCTCTCGTGAATCAACCCTCAGTCAAGAAATTCCTGCACTTTTCGATTCACTTCTTCACTCTATGATGGAGTCATCCTATAAGGTGCTTTATTGTGTAAACTTGATATGGGCATTAAATCAATTTGATGAGAAATACTTCTCACTGGAGGCAATCCCTTTGGCAGATCCTTATCAATAATTTTCATAAATTCATGCAACAACAACTTTATTTCTATAGGTACAACATTTTGATCCTATACACTTTTCACTTCTTTCAAAATCAATGCTAAAAAAAATGTTGATTTTCTTTCTTCCTATAAAAATTCTTTAGCAAAACATATCATGATTCTACTATTACTAGTGTTTATATCATCACAACTTCTTTCTACTGCTATTGTATTCTCCAACATTGGTGTTAATTTATATCGTTGTCCATCTTTCTTGAACTCATATGTGTTTTCCCTACCATCATGGTGAACTTGTCGATCAAATAACCATGGTATTCCCAACAGTATGTGTCACACATCCATCTCAATCACGTCACATAACACTTGCTCCTGAAAAATCTTTATTTGAAAATTCAATAAACATTGCTCAGTCACAGTCACATGTTGTCCCTTGTTCAACCAAGAAACATGATAAGGGTTCGGATGGTCCATCCTCATCAAGTTTAGTTTGTCCATGAATTCATTGGATACCAAGTTTTTTGTACTTCCTCCATCTATAACTGGGTTACAACATTTTCTTGAACCTTACATTTTTTCTTAAAAACCTTCTTTCGTTGTTTTGGTTCCTTTGCCTCTTTTGGTTTAGATTTAAGCAACACCCTACAGAACAACAAATTCTCACCTCGTTCTTGCTAAATAACAATCACATTTTCTCCAACTACTGAAGCTTTGTCAACCTGTGTGACTTGTGTCGCTTCACTTCTTCTCCCCGAAGTTTTCCTTTCTGGATATTCAGAATTCTTGTGTCCCTCTACAACACAATAATAATAGGTGCTTACATACTTTCCCTTTCCTCTTATGAATCCTCTACCTCTACCAGATCCATTTCCTATGGCACTTTGACTACTTGTCGATTCCTCTTCTTTTTCATTTTCTTTAGTAGTGTTTGTTCCACCTTTTCCTCATGGACCTCTTCCCCTTAACTTATGCTGGGTCTTCTTGTCAACCTTATCCTCCAACTTCATGGAAATTCGATAAGCTTCATCTACAGTACAAAAATAATGCATACTCATCTCATCCTGTATTGTATACTTTAGTCCATTCACGTATCTAGCCACATGCTGATACTTTGACTCCTTAATACCATATCTAAGTGATATCCTGAATAACTCTTCAATGTACTCACACATAGGAGTATATTTTTGCCTTAGATTTTGCACTTGTCTACACAGATTTTGTTGGTAATCCACAGGAAAAACAATTTCTTTTATTTTACTCACTATCTTCTTCCAAGTCTTGATCTTTTCTTGCCTATTATTAACTCCATTTTTCTAAAACATGTCCCACTAAAGGGAAACATGTCCTTTCAAATTTTTGATTGAAAATCGAACTGAGTTTGTATCACGAACATTCTCATATTCAAAATACCTCTCGAGCTCTTTTATCCACTCTATAAGAGTTTCAACCTTCAAGCTTCCATCATAGCAAAAAAACTCTACTTTTTCACTACCTCTATTACTCAGATATGATATCAAACACTCTACCGGGTATACAACCTCAATATTATGTTCAATCTCACTCTCAACTTCAGAGTCAGAATCTGTCTCAACATCTCCATCTCTTCTGTGTACTAATTCCTCTATCCTTCTTCGTAACTCTTCAAGTTCTTGATATCTTTCACCTCCACGTGATGCGCCTCTCAATATTGGAAGCATTATCACAAATTTCCTAGTATTTCAAATCCTAACTACCATCCACAACCTCAATCCAGATGTTGATACACCTACTTGTTGTTCAACACTCAAAATGATGATACACCACCAATATTGGGGTATTCTCTCACACACTACATGAATAATCATGCACTTATCCCAGAGTGAACTTAAGATGCGATACCACCTATTGCAGAGCTTATAGATTTTAACAAAAATATTTAGTTACAGAGCTATGCCCTGCCTTCAGATTACACAACATAATTCATAAAGAAAACAAAAAATAATAAGAAATTTGTAATTTTATTAAAGCTCATAATAGAGGATTTTATTTCAAATTGGATTGCAAATTACATGCTTACAATCTTGCTGATATAGTAGCATAAATGTGAATCGATTCCACCGTGGTTACATTCGTTGTTGACTCTGGATGGGATGAATTCACCTCTAAACATCAATGCCATACCTCTCTGTTTCCCCAACCCTCGTGCGTTTTTTTTTCTTTATGTCAACCCACGGTATTCACCCACCCCACTGAATCGATATTCCCTCTCTTTAAAATATCATCCCTCTATCAAGATCGATTCGCCTTTTATTTCTAAGGTGAACAATTATCAAAACCATTTGGGTCGTTTGCCTCCTTCTTGGCGTTAATGGTCTTCCTTTTCGACGCACGATTCTTTACCTAACTGTGGATGAGACTCAACATGTGTTAATGCTAGTGTGGAAAGTCAATAAGTGTTGAAATATTATAAATTCAAAGAATACTCTAATTATATTTGAGTTATTATCTTATAGATCAAATGCCCTTTTGCAGATTGATCATGTTAGGTCTTGTATAATATCAAATCCCCTTTTGTGGATTGGTCAAACCATATTTATATGGTGATGTTTGTAAAGTCATCCCCTAGTGTTTATAAAGAGGTTTTAACCACTGATAGAAGAATTCGGCCCTATTAAGTGAAGAGACATAACCCTAGCGCCTCCTAAACTAGTATTTCTATGTGAGGATGGTGCCTCACTTTTTCACTCTCACACTCACTCATCTAGTGCGCATATTTGGAAGGCAGTGGCAGTTGTAGGAGGAAGGAAAAGAGAGGCCCATGATCAATCTTAGTTTATTCTTGGTGTTTTAGTCTTAGTCTTGGCATTTTATTGGAAATCTATTGTTGATGAATTTTTTGTTGAGTTTTCTCCCCCATGAGGGTTTCCGAGGATAAAATGTTGTGTACCTTGTGATTGTTTTTCTTTTAGTGATCCTTTTTATGTTGTTGTTTTGGAAATGCATTCAATGTTCATGTAATTTGGAAATAACCTAATAACAAAAATAAAAAATTAACATGCTATTAGATCTTGACTGAATAGATCATGTTTCACCGAGTATCTAGACGTCACTATTTTCGTACAATAAAATTAGGTATTTCTACTTGATTGGTATTGGAAAACTAGAAAACCAGAACCGGTACTAGAAGTACTAGTCCAGAATTGTGTAGGTCAAGTTTCAAGGGGTAAAACTTGGATTTTTCTGAAACAGTCAGCTCCAACAAACTCGCCTCAGTCCAATGCATCTCCTAGTAAGCTCAGTTTCATTTTTGGAGGATTTTGATTTTCTGTTCATTTTCTTAGCTCCAGGTCAAGATTTCTATAAACACCAAGCTTGTTGACAAGTTAGAAGGTGCAAGAAATTTCCACGCCTAGAAGTACATAATTGGAATCGTTCTTGAAGAGAATGAACTTGCAAAATTCATAAAAGAAAATGTACTGGAACCTGAAGAAAATGTAGCCAAAGAAAAGTACAAGAAGGATATGATTAAGGCCAAAAGAACAATTGCAGATTCCATGAAAGACCACTTGATCCCTCAAGTGTCTTCTAAGAATACTCCAAAATACATGTTTGATTCCCTAACCAGAATGTATGAAGGAAAGAACATCAACCGAAAGATGAACTTGAGATCCCAACTCAAGAATAGGAAGATGCAAAAAGGAGAAACAATTCAAGACTATTTCTCCAAGGTTTCTCAATTCAAGGAACAATTAGAGGAAATTGGAGACAACTTGGATGAATATGAACTCATAATGACAACTCTTAATGGTCTCACAAGACCTTGGGATGCCTTCATCCAAACTATTTTTGCAAGAAAAGAGAAACTCCAATTTGACAGTTTATGGGAAGAATGTGTTCAAGAAGAAGCAAGAGTGGCCAACCAAAAAGTCTTCCAATTAAGAGATGAATATCAAGCCCTAGCTGCTCATGCTAAGAGTGGGAAGAAAAAGTTTCATTTTCAAAAAGAGACCCACTTTCATAAAGAATCTCACTCTCCAAATATATTCCAGATATATCATAAGGGTCAAAGAAAGGGAAAATATTTCTCCTCCTATCAATGTTATCATTGTGATAAGATGGGACACATTGCTAAGAATTTTCCTACTAGAAGGGAAGAATACAAGAGGAGAAATAAAAAAAGACATCATGCCGTTGCAACTGAAGATGATGAGCCACTCAATAAGTTAACTAAAGAAGATATTGAAGATTATTTTTATTTTTTTTTCAGCCTTCTAAGGATATGTGACACATGGAGAGGATACTTGGCTCATATATAGAAGTGCCTCTAAGCACATGATAGGTCAGAAAGACATTCTCTCTAGTATTAAAAAAATGAATTCCCCCAGAAAGTTTCACTCGGAGATGATTATCAGTACCCTATCAAAGGAATGGGAGAATCCACCTACAAACTTGATTTAGGAACTCCGATGAGAATGAAGGATGTACTTTATGTACCAGGTTTGACAAAGAACTTACTTTCTATCTTAGCTCCAGATAAGAAAGGTTTCAAGTTTGCAATCATAGATTGTGAATTTCTTATGTGGCCTAAAGGAAAAACTATAAAATATGCAGTGGTTATTGGAAAAAAAGTAGGTGGTTTGTACAAGTTAAAAGGTCACTCAGATGTAGCCTTAACTCACTCTACTGAAATTCCTTGTGAACTTTGGCATAGAAGACTAGATCACATCAACTATAAAGCCTTACCATATGTAAGGAAGACAGTTACATGTTTACTGGAATTAAAGGTTGATCATGAAGGTGTATGCAAGGGATGTGCACAAGGAAAGAACATAAAAAATCCATTTCCAAAGAGTGACAATAAAGCAGAAGGAATCTTGGAGCTTATTCACTAAGATGTATGCAGTATAATTCCATCAACCTCTCTAAGTGGGTACGTATATTATGTATCCTTTATTTTTGATTACTCTCATAAGACTTGGGTTTATTTATTGAAGTCAAAAGATGAAGTACTTGGAAAGTTCAAGGAATTCAAAGATTTGGTAGAAAACCTCTCTGAAAGGAAAAGTAAGATACTCAAGTCAGACAATGGAGGAGAGTACACTTCAAATGAATTTGGAAGATTCTACAAAGATGACACAGACCTATCGGCCCTCGGGACCGAGATCTGTTCATAGGATCATTCTTTAACCCCTCCGAGATGGATCGACTCTTTTGGATTCCTTGCTGGAATCTCCTTTCAAATCAATCCACAGGTCCTTTTTCGTGGCTCGCAATCTCGCGAGTTCACGAGTTGTGACTCCCGACTCTTCCTCCTCAAATCTGCGATACCTGAGATC
Organism: Picea mariana; assembly: GCA_032191745.1. Taxonomy (NCBI): domain Eukaryota; kingdom Viridiplantae; phylum Streptophyta; class Pinopsida; order Pinales; family Pinaceae; genus Picea; species Picea mariana. Next base: position 31,938 of record JASDQU010241224.1, read on the forward strand.
ACGAAATGGGTATATCCCTTTCTTTCGTCAACGCCCTCCTTGCACGACCGCCGGCTAGGCTAAGCACTAGCACTTCTCACCTCTCGCTCCTTCGCGAGTTCAAAGGTCCAACCTTGGCACCTTCCTTTCCTGAACCCCCGAGAGGCGACGTTGACTTTTCTTCTCGTTCTCTCGCTACTCATGACTTCATGAGTCGAAGGCTCGAACTTTCATTCCCTTATCTCCCGAGTCCCCGAGACACGAGAGGTCAACAGGGTGTTGACTCTTCCAAATGTGTGACGTGTGTTCGTCGGTCTAATTCTCGAGCCCACTGTGCAGTTTTGCCACGTGGTTTCTCCATGACTCGACTCTCGGCACTCCATGGATTTTTCAATTGAAAATAGCTCCTTTCAACCTTCAAACCCCAGAATGCACAAAATGTGATGGGGTTCCTGATCCAATAGTCCCCCTGTAATCTAGATCCAACGGATATTCACGCTCCTCACGATTTCGCCTCTTGCGACTTAGAGCACTCAATATTTTGGTTCTCACCTGACGAACCTCCGAGTTCATGAGATCCTTCAATATCTGCCACCTATCCTCCTCCTAATGGACAAATACGATTCTCTCGCGGTTTCGCGACTTCAAAACTTTCAGGACAAGAGTCTCAACCTGTTACCCTCTGATATGTCGAAATGCGAAATTTCGACATGTCATCAACGCAGGTCCCACAAGGAACTTCCCACCTTTCTAAATTTCGGACTTCATGACTTTGCGAATCTGGAAGCGGTGCTCTCAGTTCTTCGACTCACGAAACCCTGAAATGGTCAACAAAGGTCTAACCTTCGTGCTGGCGAATATGCCACCTGTCCACTCCTAGATGGACGGTCCTGATCCACTTCGCAGCTTCGCCACTCGCAAAGTTGAATGACTTCTCTCTCTAACCTCTGATGTCTGAATCCCCAATACGGGTGATCTCGTGACACGTGTCCTTCCAATCAGACGACTCCGATTCTTTTGCTACTCTGGGATTTTTCCTTTAGCGACCTCGCAAATATTTATGCAAGGGTTTTGACTCTTCAACCCACGAAACCCCGATATGCAAAATATGTGAGTGATCTGACGACCCCTGTTGGCTCAGATCCTACGGCTCTATTATCCCCTGAGCTTAAAAAAAATACACTCATCGTAAACCTCCTTGCTAATCTGCAAGATCCGACGGTTCTTGAAACTTCGCGAATTCTCCACGGGGAATTTCGACCGTCAAATTCCTTCTTGACGATTCTTGCGAAATGAACAAGGTGTTCTTTCGCAAAACTTGTCCACCCACGAAATGATGTCACTGTGCCTTCTTCCAATACTTCAAGGCACTAAACCTCCTAAGCCTTTCTTCGACAACTCAAGTCTTCAAGAAGACTCCTGCACGCACTCCTTGTGGCAACTCTTCAATACTTCCAAGTATTGAATTCTTCAACTCTGTGCACTCCCTGCGACAACAGTGTTTTCAACAACTCCCTCTGGTTGCGAACTCTGAGACTCTTCTCGGCTTGCGCACACCTTATAGGTCTCCTGTGCTTATCTTGCACTTCTACGAGAATGAGAACAGTGTTATCCCTCCTAAGCTTGCAGAGACGAACTCTGACTTCTGTCAACGCACACCTTGCGGAGAATTTCACTGCACTCCTTGTAGGAAACCTCTTTCTCAGAAAGAGAAACAATTGAAACTCATTCTTTACTCTCCCTCTCTTCAGCTTTCAGACATTAAATATGGAATCAAACATTCACTCATAAAAGCAAATGCATAACAGAGAGTAAACAATCATGAGCATAACATTCAATCATGCATACATAGAAAGTGTTTGAACACCATAATTCTGAATCAAACTTCATATATTAATCTCAGAACTTCTGTACATGGGTTCTTCTACACAGTTTTCTGCTTCTGCTCTCCTATGCTCTCTTCTCATACTGCTAATTGTTACAATACTACAAGGGAGGGTGTCTATATCCGTTTTCCCTCTAGCTCTTAAAACTATCTAATCTGAGAATTCAAAGCTACCTACCTACATTCATTAACTAACATAAATGCCTTCTTAGTCCTTCAGACGAGACCAGGATGCTCAAGGTCTGATTACAGTCTAACAATACGCCCTTTCTTAATTGTTACATTTAAGTTTGGCGCATCCAACTTCAAAAGATTTTAAACAATTCAACATGTGCCCAAAATGCGTTGGTGTGTGCCCCACGCTCACTTGACGTTGGCGATGCTCCTGCATCATACTCCCTTGTGGGCTCCTGTCCATGAGCTCTCGCACAGTCTGTCCATGATTTTGGATCTCTACTTCATTTTCCCAACTGGCATCTTCAACTGGCTGTCCTTTCCACTTGAACAAATATTCAAAGCATTCTTTTCTCCTGGTCCTCTTGATAACTCTTTTATCCAGTATGCTTTCCATTTGTGGCTTCTATGCAACTGGCATCTGTTTTGTCCAATGAACCTCTGGTTGTTCACTATTTTCTCCAGCTTTGTATGGGTACAAATCTGAGACATTGAATATCGGAGAAAATCTGATCCCATCGGGTAATTCAATCTCATAAGAATTTGCCCCAAATTTCTTCAAGACCTTACATGGTCCAATCTTCTTCATCTTCAGTTTGTAATATGTCCCCTTCGGAAATCTTTCCTTTCTCAGATGTGCCAGAATCAAATCACCAACCTCAAATTGAAGTTGTCTCCTGTGTTTATTTGCTCTGCGCTTATACTCTTGGCTCAAGCTCTGCAATCGCTCCTTCACCTGGCTGTGAAGTTCCTTCATCTCTCTTGCGAAATCCTCTGCACTAGCACTCCTAGTTGCATTCTGTTCTGAATCTCTCAATTCTGAAACTCCTCTTGGCTGCATCCCATTAACAATTTGGAATGGTCTCTGCCCTGTGCTTCTGTTGATTGAATCATTATAAGCAAATTCTGCCTGTGGCAGAATATTATCCCACTGACTATGGTGTTCTTTCACCAAGCTCCTCAGCAAGTCTCTCAAGCTTCTGTTCACAACTTCTGTCTGTCCATCCATCTGAGGATGATAATTTGAACTGAACGACAAGTTTTTTCCCATATTTTTCCATAAGGTTCTCCAGAAGTGTCCCATGAACTTAGTGTCTCGATCCGAAACTATGCTCCTTGGTAAGCCGTGAAGTTGAATGACTTCTTTGAAAAACAGATTCGCAATGTGAGTTGCGTCACTGGTTTTCTGACATGGTATGAAGTGTGCCATCTTAGAAAATCTGTCTACCACTACAAAGATCGATTTAAACCCTCTTTGTGTTCTTGGCAACCCCAATATGAAGTCCATGCTGACTGCATCCCACGGCCTATCAGGTATGGGTAACGGTTGATAAAAGCCTGCATTCTGCCTCTTCTCTTTTGAATGATGACAAATTCTGCATCTGTCCATGAATCTTTTGATGTCTGCTCTCATTCTTGGCCAAAAATATGACTCATTTAACTTTGAGAACGTCTTGTCATGACTGAAATGTCCGGCCAATCCTCCACTATGTTTCTCCTTCAACAAATTTTCCCTCATGGAGCATTTTGGAATACAAAGTTGATTACCCTTGAATAACAATCCTTCCCGGATCATGTATTCTGTCCATTGACCTCTATCCCTGAGAATTGGATTCTCAGCTACTTCATACGCCTCCTTAAAATCTAGATCATCTCTGTACATGTCCCTGAGATCATCAAAACCCAGTGTTTTGACTCTGAACTCCTGCAACAACAAACATTTCCTGCTCAAAGCATCATCAAGTTTGTTAATAGTTCCAGAAATATGCTTAATTACAAAGTAAAGTTCTACATGTATTCAACCCATTTAACATGTCTTTGATTCAACTTCTCCTGTTGAGTCACAAATTGCAAAGCATGATTGTCACTGTATAAGACAAACTCCTTCGATATTAAGTAATGTCTCGATTTCTTCAATGCTTGAATAATAGCATAGAACTCCTTGTCACACGTGGAGTATTTCACTTTCGCTTCATTCATCTTCTCGCTGAAGTAAGCTATCGGCCTGTCTTCTTGGCTCAAGTATGCCCCTATTGCAAATCCACTTGCATCACATTTTACTTGAAATGTCTTTTTGAAATCAGGCAACACCAAAATTGGTTGTTCCATGGTTTTCCTTTTCAACAAATTGAAGCTTTTCTCAGCCTCTTCTGTCTAGTGAAAAGACTTGTGTCTCTTATTCACTGCGTCCATCATCGGTGCACTAATTCCACTGAAATTCCTGATGAACTTCCGGTAGAAACTAATCCATGAAAACTTCAAACTTCAAAGATACTTTTTGGTGATGGCTAATTCTTAATCACCTCCACCTTATCTGGATCCATCCTCAACTTATCTGCATAAATAACAAAACCCAAATAAATGATCTATGTCTTCATGAATGAGGATTTCTTCATATTTATTAGCAACTTCTCTTGCTGTAGCCTCTTCATCACTGTAGCCAAATGTTTCAGATGCTCTGCCTTTGTTTTACTGAAAATCAGTATGTCATCAAGATACACAATGACAAATTTTTTGATGAACTCCTTCAGGACTTCGTTCATCAACCTCATGAAGGTACTTGATGCGTTTGTTAAGCCAAATGACATAACAAGCAATTCATACAACCCTTCATTAGTCTTGAA
>JASDQU010241224.1:43616-58080 GCA_032191745.1 Picea mariana
TCCTTTTTTTTTTTTTTGCTTGACTGATTTCTTTCTTCAGCTTCTCGATTTCCTCTTCTTTTTCTTCTAACTGATTATCCTGCTCATATATTATCTTTTCATTGTACTTGAGCATTTCCTTTATTTCCAATATATTCTTTTGACTGTTTTCAAGAAATTCTTTAGTGTAGTCATGAAGATAGCTATAGTCTGAATCATTATGGTCATAGTAGTATTCCCAGAGACTCCAATCAGCCTTTTGTTTGGCCTTTGAAAATTTTTCTTCTACTTCTTTCATGAGATAAATGCTAACAAAACAATCTTTTATTATATCTGAGTCTTCTTCTTTACTTGCAGGGGAGGATTCAATATCAACATTATTGCAATCAAAATATTATGGAGAGTCTTTACCTTTATTGATGATCGAGTCTTCCTCTTCATCCTCGATAGAAATGTCTTCTGTGTCTTGTCTTTTGATTTGATACATCTCTTCTAACTTCAACCATAAGTATTTGGTAGATGTGCATAGTCCTATGCTTTCTTTGTGATGCAAACCTCCCCGACCCTCGGGCCGAAGTCTGCTCACAGGATCGTTCTTTGTTTCCTTCGAGCTGGATCGGCTCTTTCGATTCCCTGCTGGAATCTCCTTCCAATCGATCCATAGGTCCTTAGAAATCTCCCCTGTGCAAACAACACTAGGTGCGAGCTCCTTCTTCCCCAAGTGACCACAGTGCTATGACCAAGGCCTGATTCCAAAGGCACTTGTCACAACTTGCAATCTCGCGAGTTCGCGAGTTGAAACTCCTGACTCTTTATTCCCAAATTCATGATACCCGAAATGCCGATACGGGTATGGATCCCTTATGTCAACGCCCTTCGCACATGACCGCCGATTNACGCACGATCTCACATGCTCTTATCTCACGAATTCCTGAGACACGAGAAGTCAATGGAGTGTTGACTCCTTCCACTATATGATGCGTGTCCGCCTGTCTATCACATGGGCCCACAATGTGGTTCTGCCACGTGTCCCTCGTGCTCAACTTCACACTTCGTGACTTCACATCCCAAGCGATGCCTCCTTTATATCCTGACACCCGAAGTGTCGATATCCCAAACTCCTCGCTGCTCTCTGTCGCAACTTGCGACTTCACAACTTCTCCTTCTGAGTCTCTTGACTCTCCAACTGCCGAACCCCAAAATATCGATTTGTCGAAATGGTTTACGTTGCCCTTTCCCCGTACTTATATTGCATCTCGTGATTTCAGGGATCTCGGGACAGAAGTCTCAACCTCCTATCAGCCGAAACGCTGAAATGACGAATTCCGACACACTTCACCAATAGCTGGCCCCACACAAATCTTTTCGCCCCTTCGGGACTTCGCACTTCACGACCTCGTGAATCTTGATGCAAGGGTTTTGACCCTTCAACTCACGATTCCACGAAATGATATTACGCGAGTGATCCAACGGTCCTTGTCGACTTGGATCCCATGGTCCGATTTCTCCCAAGCTTGCACTTGAAGAATGCTTGCCGTAACTCCCCTGTTCCTCTGCAAGATCTGATGGCCCTCGGGACTTCGCGAATTCTCCACAGAGAATTCCGACCATCCAATTCCTCCTTGAGGACTCCTGCGAAATGGAACAGGTATTCTTTCATGAAACTTGTCCACCTGCAAACAACATCACTGCACCTTCTTCCAACACTTCAAGGCACTAGCCCTCTTGAGATTCTCTTTGACAACTTCGAAGACTCTATCCCTCCTGAGCTTTCTCCACAACTCGAGTCTTCAAGAAGACTCTTGCACGCACTCCTTGCGACAACCCTTCAATAATTCCAAGTATTAAATTCTTTGACTCTGCGCACTTCCATGTGACAAAAGTCTTTCAACAATTCCCTCAGGTTGCAACCCCTGAGACTCTACTTGGCCTGCGCACACTTTGCACGGCTCCTGTACTCAAATTGCACTTCTGGGAGGATGAGAACAATGTTATCCCTCCTGATCTTTCAGAGATTGAAACTCTGAACCCATCAACGCACTCCTTGTGGATGATTTCGCTGCACTCCTTGTAGGAAAACTTTTTCTCAGACAGAGAAACAATTGAAACTCATTCCTTACTCTCTCAGACTTCGAATGCTTAACATGAAATCATACATACATGGTATAAAATAAAATGTATAACAGAAAGAGTAAAACAATCATGAGCATAAGATTCAATCATGCATACACAGAAAGTATTTGAACACCACGAGTCTGAATCAAAGCTTCATATATTAATCTCAGAACTTCTGTACATGGGTTCTTATACACAACTCTCTAATTCTTCTTCTCTATGCTCTATGCTCTTCTCATAATAATGTTACAACTATACAATGAGGGTGTCTATATCCTGTTTCCCTCCTCGCTCTAAACTATCAAATCTAGAACTTTAAAGATACCTACCTACATTTATTAACATAAATGCCTCTTCATCCTTCAGACGAGAGCGGGATGCTCAAGGTATGATTACAATCTACAAGTGCGCCTCCACTTAATTAATTTATTTAATACCTGCACATTTATTTCAAAACATTCCAAAACACTCTTGCCAACGTGTTGAAATGTGCTGGCATTTGTCTCAGCTGTCTTCCACCTCCATACGTACTTGCTACCCGTGATGCTCTTACATCATACTCCCCCACTTGAAACTTTTCATGGGCTCCCGTCCATGAGCTCTCGCACAGTCTGTCCATGCTTTTGAATTTTGGCTTCATTTTCCTAGCTGGCATCTTCAACTGGATGTCCCTTTCACTTGACCAAGTATTCAAAGTATTCCTTTCTCCTGGTCCTCTTACTAACTCTTTTGTCCAATATGCTTTCCATCTGTGGTTTTTCTGCAACTGGCATCTGTTTTGTCCACTGAACCTCTGGTTGTTCATCCCCTATTCCTGCTTCTTCATCTTTATAAGGGTACACATATGAGATGTTGAATATTGGAGAAATTCCGATCCCATCGGGTAATTCAATCTCATAAGCATTTGTCCCAAATTTTCTTAGGATCTTTCACGGTCCAATTTTCTTCATTTTCAATTTATTATATGTCCCCCTCGGGAACCTTTCCTTTCTCAGATGTACCAAAATCAGATCACCAACTTCAAATTGAAGTTGTCTCTTGTGTTGATCTGCTCTGTGCTTATACTCTTGGCTCAAGTTTTTCAATCGCTCCTTCACTTGGCTGTGAAGTTCCTTCATCGCTTCTGCGAAATCCTTTGCACTAGCACTCCTAGTTGCATTATGTTCTGAATCTCTCAATTTCGAAACTCCCTTGGCTGCATCCCATAAACAATTTGGAATGGAATCTTCCCTGTGCTTCTATTTAGTGAGTCGTTATATGAAAATTCTGCCTGTGGCAGAATATTGTCCCACTGACTGTGGTGTTCTGTCACCAAGCTCCTCAACAAGTCTCCCAAACTTCTGTTCACAACTTCTGTCTGTTCATCCGTATGAGGATGATAAGCTGAACTGAATGAAAAGTTTGTTCCTATATTTTCCCATAAGCTTCTCCATAAATGTCCCACGAACTTGGTGTCTCGATCTGAAACTATGCTCCTTGGCAAGCCGTGAAGGCGAATAACTTCTTTGAAAAATAGATTTGCAATGTGAGTTGCGTCACTAGTTTTCTGACATGGTATGAAGTGTGCCATATTAGAAAATATATCCACTACCACAAAGATTGAATCAAACCCTCTTTGTGTTCTTGGCAGCCCCAATATGAATTCCATGCTTACTGCATCCCATGGCCTCTCAGGTATGGGTAACGGTTGATAAAAGCCTGCATTCTGCCTCTTCCCTTTTGAATGCTGACAAATTATGCATCTGTCCATGAATCTTTTGACGTCTGCTCTCATTCCTGGCCAAAAATATGACTCGTTTAACTTTGAGAACGTCTTGTCATGACCGAAATGCCCGACCTATCCTCCACTGTGTTTCTCCTTCAACAAATTCTTCCTCATGGAGAATTTTGGAATACAAAGTTGATTACCCTTAAACAATAATCCTTCTTGGATCATGTATTCTATCCATTGACTTTTGTCCCTGAGAATTGGATTCTCAGCTGCTTCATACGCCTCCTTAAAATCTAGATCATCTCTGTACATGTTCCTAAGGTCATCAAAACCCAAAGTTTTGACTCTGAACTCTTGCAATAGCAAACACTTCCTTCTCAAAGCATCAACAACTTTGTTAGCAGTTCCATAAATATGCTTAGTTACAAAAGTAAAGTTCTGCATGTATTCAACCCATTTAACATGTATTTGATTCAAATTCTCCTATTGAATCACAAATTGCAAAGCATGATTGTCACTGTATAAGACAAACTCCTTAGGGATTAAGTAATGTCTCTGTTTCTTCAATGCTTGAATAATAGCATAAAACTCCTTGTCATACGTGGAGTATTTCACTTTCACTTCATTCAACTTCTCGCTGAAGTATGCTATCGGCCTGTCTTCTTGGCTCAAGACTTCCCCTATTGCAAACCCACTTGCATCACATTTTACTTGAAATGTCTTTTTGAAATCAGGCAACACCAAAATTGGTTGTTCCATGATTTTCCTTTTCAACAAATTGAAGCTTTTCTCAGCCTCTTCTGTCCAGTGAAAATATTTATGTCTTTTCTTCACTGTGTCCATCATTGGTGCACTAATTCCACTAAAATTTTGGATCAATTTCCTATAGAAACTAGCCAATCCATGAAAACTTCAAACTTCAAGGATACTTTTCAGTGATAGCCAATTCTTAATCACCTCCACTTTATCTAGATCCATCCTCAACTTATCTGTAGAAATAACAAACCCCAAATAAACGAGCTCTGTCTTCATGAATGAGGATTTCTTCATGTTTATCAACAACTTCTCTTGCTGTAGCCTCTTCATCACTGTAGCTAAATGTTTCAGATGCTCTGCCTCCGTTTTACTGAAAATCAGTATGTCATCAAGATACACAATGACAAATTTTCCGATGAAATCCTTCAAGACTTCATTCATCAATCTCATAAAGGTACTTGGTGCGTTTGTCAAGCCAAACAACATAACAAGCCATTCATACAACCCTTCGTTGGTCTTGAATGCTGTCTTCCATTCATCGCCATCTCTCATACAAATTTGGTGATAACTGCTCTTCAAATCAACCTTTGAAAAAAAAATTCCCCCACTCAAACAATACATCAGATCATCCATCCTTGGCAATGGAAATCTATACCTGATGGTTATCTTGTTGATTTCCCTCGAGTCAGTACACATCCTCCATCCTCTGTCTTTCTTCGGACTGAGCAATGTTGGAACAACACACGGACTCAAGCTTTCTCTAACCAACCCCTTGTCCANCCTCTTCTGTCCAGTGAAAAGACTTGTGTCTCTTATTCACTGCGTCCATCATCGGTGCACTAATTCCACTGAAATTCCTGATGAACTTCCGGTAGAAACTAATCCATGAAAACTTCGAACTTCAAAGATACTTTTTGGTGATGGCCAATTCTTAATCACCTCCACCTTATCTGGATCCATCCTCAACTTATCTGCATAAATAACAAAACCCAAATAAATGAGCTATGTCTTCATGAATGAGGATTTCTTCATATTTATCAACAACTTCTCTTGTTGTAGCCTCTTCATCACTGTAGCCAAATGTTTCAGAAGCTCTGCCTTTGTTTTACTGAAAATCAATATGTCATCAAGATACACAATGACAAATTTTCTGATGAACTCCTTCAGGACTTCATTCATCAACCTCATGAAGGTACTTGGTGTGTTTGTTAAGCCAAATGACATAACAAGCCATTCATACAACCCTTCATTAGTCTTGAAGGTTGTCTTCCATTCATCACCTTCTCTCATACGAATCTAATGATATCCACTTTTCAAATCAATATTTGAAAAAAATTTGGCTCCACTCAAGCAATCCATCAAATCATCCATATTTGGCAATGGAAATTTGCACCTGATGGTTATCTTGTTGATTTCCCTCGAGTCAGTACACATCCTCCAGCCTCCATCTTTCTTCAGACTGAGCACTGTCGGAACAACACACAGACTCAAGATTTTTCTAACCAACCCTTTGTCCATTAAATCCTGGACCTGTCTTTTGACTTCTTCATTCTCTTGCGGCGTTACACTGCCTTGTTTGGTAAACTAGCTCTAGGTATGAGATCAATATGATGACTTACACTTCTGATTGGTGGCAACGAATGAGGTAGTTCATCCACTACTATGTCAACAAACTCTTCCAACAGTTTCTAAACCTCTTCCGGTAAATCATCTACCCTTGTACTGGTTAAAACAATTTTTGGCTTCCTGACCACAATGAATTGTGGTTCCTCCTTCTTCTTAACCTCTATAAGAAGTTCCTTCCCACTCATGAGAAGTACAGTGTTGCTTACTTCAGGTTTCACCTCTTTATCTTTGATTGGAAGCAACATGTGAGTTCTCCCATTCATCTCTAAGGTGTATGTGTTCTTCCTCCCATCATGAATCAAATTTCTATCATATTGCCATGGTCTACCCAACAATAGATGACAAACATCCATGGGAATGACATCAAAGAGTATTTCATCTTTATACCCTCCTATTTTAAATTCAACTAAACATTGTTTAGTGACATTTACCTGATGCCCTTTTTGTATCCATGAAACTTTGTATGGACTCGGATGTTCAATAGTCTCCAGCTCTAGCTTTTCTACCATATCTGTAGAAACGAGATTATCTATGCTACCACTGTCCACAATGACCTTGCATATCCTGTCCTTGGTTTTGCAAGCAGTCCGGAAAAGACTGTTTCTTTGCACTAGATTCTCCACCTCCTTCTCTGGCGTTAAGAGAACCTTTCGCATCATCAATGATCTTCCACCTTCAGCGTCTTCTGCCTCAACATTCTGCCTCTGTGCTTTGGCGATGTGAGTTTCACCACCTTATTTCTTTTTGTCTGGACACTCATAAGATTTGTGTCTGACTTTTTCACATGTGAAGCATTTCACCACTTCACCTCTTCCTCTTCCTCTACCTCTGGTACAAGGAAACATGTTTCCATCGGCATACTGACCTTTCTGTTTGGTATGCTACCCTCTCTATGAACTTCCACCTCTCTTAGTCTGAGTTTGAGGTTTCTTCTAGTCTTCTTTTGGTTTCTGATTTTTGTCCTGGGCAACTGACTTGCCTCTGGCTTGACTTCTGCCTCAGCCTCTTTGACCTTGTTTTTGGCTCAACTTCTCTTCAGCTTTTAGAGCCATCTGATAAGCATCTTCCACCGTTCGGATGGTCATTATGCTCATCTCATCCTGAATGTTGTATCTTAGACCATTCATGTATTTGGAAACTTTTTCATCATCGCTTTCCTGATGTCCTACCCTGATGTTCAGCTTGTAGAATTCTTCATTGTACTCCTTCACTGTCATCAGCTTCTGTCTCAAATTTTGCATTCTCTGAAATAGAGTAATTTGGTAATACCTGGGAATGAATTTCGCCTTCATCTTCGCGATCATCTTATCCCAACTCTTGATCTTATGCTTTCCCTTGTAGCGTCTGTTAGCTTGTAGCTCATCCCACCACAATGCTGCATGTCCTTTAAGTCTTGTGACAACATGTTTGACCTTTTTGTCTTCCTCGACATCTTCATAGTCAAAATATGTGTCCAGAGCTCTAATCCAGTCTAGAATCTCTTCAGCATCCAGGTTTCCTTCATATACTGGAATATCCATTTTTTCCTTAGCACCCATTCTTGCAACAGCCCTAATCATGCATTCGTTTGCTGTATCTTCTGCTGTGACTTCTTCTCCTTCATGTCCAGCTTCATCTTCTCTTTCGGAATCACTGAGATCTCCAACACCAGTTTTGCACCTCTATGCTGTCTCCATGTCCTCAAGTCTAGCGCGTAAGTCACGCATCTCTCTTTCCATGGATGGATTTGGCACCTGCCTACCCCTTCCTCTTGGCATTTCCCTCTCCTCTGGCGAATCGGGTGTTTTCCTGTCTCTTCTTCTTGGTGGCATGGTGAATCTTCCTTTTCCCTGCTATAGAAAGCAAAGAAACCTTTATGTGCTCTGATACCAAAAACTGACGCAGACCTATTGGCCCTTGGGACCGAGATCCACTCACAGGATCGTTCTTTAACCCCTCCGATCCGGATCAGCTCTTTCGGATTCCCTGCTGGAATCTCCTTTCAAATCAATTCACAGGTCCTTTTTCATGGCTCACAATCTCATGAGTTCGCGATTCGTGACTCCTGACTCTTCCTTCTCAAATTTGCGATACCCGAGATCGCGAAATGGGTATATCTCTTTCTTTCGTCAGCACCCTCCTTGCGCAACCGCTAGCTAGGCTAAGTGCTATCACTTCTCACCTTTCACTCCTTCACGAGTTCAAAGGTCCAACCTTGGCACCTTTCTTTCCCGAACCCCCGAGAGGCGACGTTGACTTTTCTCCTCGCGCTCTCGCTACTCGTGACTTTGCGAGTCGAAGGCTTGAACTTTCATTCCCTTATCTCCCGAGTCCCCGAGACGCGAGAGGTCAATGGGGTGTTGAATCCTCCAAATGTGTGATGTGTGTCTGCTAGTCTAATTCCCGAGCCCACTGTGTAGTTCTGCCACATGGTTCCTCCGTGCCTTGGCTCTTGGCACTTCGTGGCTTTTGCAATCGAAAAAAGATCCTTTCAACCTCCGAACCCTTGAATGCGCGAAACGTGATGGGGTTCCTGATCCAATGGTCCTCCCGTAATCTGGATCCAACAGATATTCACGCTCCTCGCGATTTCGCCTCCCGCGACTTGGAGCACTCAATCTTTTGGCTCTCACCTGGCAAACCTCCGAGTTCACGAGATCCTTCGATCTCTGCCACCTGTCCTCCTCCTAATGGACGGTTGCGATTCTCTCGCAGTTTCACGACTTTGGAACTTTCGGGACAAGAGTCTCGACCTCTTACCCTCCGATATGCCAAAATGTGAAATTTCGACACGTCATCAACGCAGGTCCCACAAGGAACTTCCCACCTTTCTGAATTTCAGAATGCGCGACTTCGAATCTGGATGTGGTGCTCTTGGTTCTCTGAGTCACGAAACCTCGAAATGGTCAACAAAGGTCTGACCTCCGTGTTGGCGAATATGCCACCTGTCCACTCCCAGATGGACGGTCCTAATCCACTTCCCAGCTTCGCCACTCACGAAGTTGAATGAATTCTCTCTCCGACCTCTAATGTCTGAATCCCTGATATGGGTGATCTTGTGACACGTGTCCTTCCAATCGGACGACTCAAATTATTTCGATACTCTGGGATTTCGCCATTCGCGACCTTGCAAATATTTATGCAAGGGTTTCGACTCTTCAACCCATGAAACCCCGAGATGTGAAATATGTGAGTGATATGACGACCCCTGTTGGCTCATATCCTACGACTCTATTCTCCCCTGATCTTAGACAAAAAAACACACTCACCGTAAACCTCCTTGCTATTCTGCAAGATCCGACGATTCTCAAAACTTCGTAAATTCTCCACGGGGAATTCCGACTTTCATATTCCTTCTTGACGATTCCTGCGAAATGAACAAGGTGTTCTTTCGCAAAACTTGTCCACCCAAAAAACGATGTTGCTGCGACTTCTTCTAATACTTCAAGGCACTAAACCTCCTGAGCCTTTCTTCGACAACTCGAGTCTTCAAGAAGACTCCTGCACGCACTTTTTGCGACAACTCTTCAATACTTCCAAGTATTGAATTCTTCGACTCTGCGCACTCCCTGCGACAACACTATTTTCAACAACTCCCTCTGGTTGCGAACTCTGAGACTCTTCTCGGCCTGCACACACCTTGCATGGCTCCTGTGCTTATATTGCACTTCTATGAGAATGAGAACAGTGTTATCCCTCCTGAGCTTGCAGAGACGAACTCTGACTTCTATCAATGTACACCTTGTGGACAATTTCACTACACTCCTTGCAGAAAACCTCTTGCTCAGATAGAGAAACAATTGAAACTCATTATTTACTCTCCCTCTCTTCAGCTTTCAGACATTAAATATGAAATCAAACATTCACTCATCAAAGAAAATGCATAATAGAGAGTAAACAATCATGAGCATAACCTTCAATCATGCATACACAAAAAGTATTTGAACACCATGATTCTAAATCAAACTTCATATATTAATCTCAGAACTTCTGTACATGGGTTCTTCTACATAGTCTTCTGCTTCTTCTCTCCTATGCTCTCTTCTCATGCTACTAATTGTTACAATAATACAAGGGAGGGTGTCTATATCCGTTTTCCCCCCGGCTCCTAAAACTGTCTAATCTGAGAATTCAAAGCTACCTACCTACATTCATTAACTAACACAAATGCCTTCTTAGTCCTTCAGACAAGAGCGGGACGCTCAAGGTCTGATTACAGTCTAACAATACGCCCTTTCTTAATTATTACATTTAAGTTTGGCGCATCCAACTTCAAAAGATTTTAAACAATTCAACATGTGCCCAAAATGCGTTGGTGTGTGCCCCACGCTCGCTTGACGTTGGCGATGCTCTTGCATCAAAATATATTGGGATTAAGAGGGAGCTCACCACTCCCTATAATCCTCAACAAAATGGTGTAGGAGAAAGAAAGAATAGAATGATTATGGAAGCAATAAAAACTATAATTCACGATCAAGATCTTACGATGCATTTATGGGATGAAGAAGCAAGAAAAAAAATATATTTCCAAAACAGATTATCCCATAGTGCACTTGGATTCAAAAATCCTGAAGAAATGTTCACCAGAAAGAAGCCAGAAGTAATCCATCTCAAAATATTTGGTTTTCTAGTGTTTGTACACATTCCAAAAGAAAAGAGAACTAAGTTAGATCCTTTAGGAAAGAAGGGAATATTTGTTAGATACTGTGAGGTATCTACGTATTTTAGAATCTACATGCCAGGTTACCATCATATTGAGATCAACAGATATGTAACCTTTGATGAAGATGAAACACTCAAAAGATCAAGAAAATTCTAGATTGAAGGAAGTTACAGTTACCCCTGATGATGAGATTCCAGAAGATCATGATATGATAGAATCTTAAGAACCTCCTCGTATGACGATCTCTCACAAGAGAAAGCTAGCTTGGGAAAGAGAACTTATTCAAGATGAATATAAGTATGGTGCCCCAGAAGGAACCACGAGACAAAGAAAGAAACCTAAGCCATTCTCCAACTATATGGCCTTGTTGTGTGATCTCATAGAAAATGAACCTACTTGCTTTGAAGAAGTTGTTCAGAAGAAAGAATGGATGGATGCCATGACATAAGAATACCAATCCATTATAAAGAATGATGTATGGGAAGTAGTTCTCAGACCAAAGAACAAAGATGTGGTATCTTCCAAGTGGGTATACAAAATAAAACATGCAACAAATAGAAGTATTGAAAAACATAAGGAAAGATTTGTGGCTCATGGTTTTTCTCAAAAAGAAGGTATTGAATATGAAGAAACATTTGCTCATGTATCCAGATACACTTCTATCAGAACCATCATAGCTCTTGCAGCTAAAATGAAGTGGAATTTAGACCAGATGGATGTGAAAACAACTTTCTTAAATGGTGTTATTGAATAAGAAGTGTATATAGAACAACCACAAGGGTTTGAAGTTGAAGATATAAATAATAATGTATGCAAGTTGAAGAAATCTATGTACACGTTGAAGCAAGCTCCTAGAGCTTGGTATGGCAGAATTGATAGTTTCCTAACAAGCTTGGGATTTACTAAGAGTAAATATGATTCTAACCTTTACTTCAAGGTTATGAATGATGAGCTAGTCATATTGCTACTATATGTGGATGATCTATTCTTGACTGGAGAAGAAAAGCTCATCACAGATTACAAGAAGAATCTTGCTACAAAATTTGAGATGAAATAGTTAGGCCTGATGCATTATTTCTTAGGTCTTGAAGCTTGACAGTGCCCAGAGAAGATATTCCTTAACCAAGGGAAGTATGTAGTTGAAATACTGAAGAGATTTGACATGTTGGAATGTAAATCCATGAACACACCCATGGAAACAAATTTGAATCTCTTGGTTGATACTTCATCAGAGTTGGTTGATGCTACTGTATATAGACAGATTATTGGATCGTTGATGTATCTGACAAATACCAGGCTAGATATGTGCTTTTCTGTGAACATGTTGAGTCAGTATCTAGTGGAGCCCATATGTGTTCACCTTGTAGCTACAAAGAATGCGATGAGATACGTTAAGGGTAAGTTGGATTATGGTCTCTGTTATACTGGAGATCATGACTTTAGACTGTATGGTTAGACTAATTTAGATTGGAATGGAAGTGCTTTAGATAGGAAGAGCACTTCAGGATGTTGTTTCAGTTTGGGGTCAGCCATGACTTCATGGAAAAGCAGGAATCAATAAAGTATTGCTCTCAACATGACATAAGCATAATACATTGCATCATGTTCCGCCAGTTGTGAAGCCATATGGATTCATAAGTTGTTGACAGGTCTTTTTGATATGGAGATGGAAGCCACTGTGATTCTATGTGATAACCATAGTTGTATAAAAATGATAGAGAACCCATTGTTCCATGATAATTCGAAGAACATAGAGATATGATTTCACTACATTCGTGATATGGTGCAGAGGGGAAATTTAAAGCTCCAATATGTTGGCACAAATGAGTAGGTTGTAGATGTGTTGACCAAGCCTCTATCTCAAGTGAAGTTTGAGTACTTGTGAGACAAGATTGGTGGTGTCCTAAAGGATCTCCCTCAAAAGGGGGAGTGATGATGATGATACTATGGTATCATGACCAACAATGGGTAGCTCAATTAAGATTTTATATCCTAGGGGATTGATCGTCCTTGGACAAATCCTAAAGGTCCGGTACGGATGGTCTGTCAGAGTACCTATGCATGTATATGCCATCTATGGTCAGTAGTGGTAGATCCATTAGTATTTTATATCCTAGAGAATATTATGGTTCCTGGGTAGATCCTGAAGGTTCGGTAAGAAAATTCTATCAGAATACCACATGGTATCTTGTTAGGATTTTATATCTTAGGGAATCTTATGATTCTTGGGCAGATCCCAAAGGTCCAGTAAGGACAGTTTGTCAGAGTAACACAAATGTTGTTGTTTATGCACCTACCTCATTCTGTTTCCACATGATGATGATGTTGTTGTCCCAACCTCATGTTGTTGATGATGTTGTTGTTCCAGCCTCGTGTTGTTAATGATGCTGTTGTTCTAGCTTCATGCTAATGATGTTGATATTTAAACTTCATGTTGCTGCTGCTGCTGATGATGATGTTACTCCAGCTCCATGTTGTGAACGATGATGATATTGATAATGAGAAAAACTTCCGATGATTTAAAGATGTGTCAATCAGTGTTCCATATGTTGATGATGATGCTGCCCTCTCCTTCTCTTGATGATGTTGTATTGGGTCATGTCAATATAATACCCTTCTTGTTAAGGGGGAGTGTTTAAATATTGTAACTTAGAAGAATATTCTAATTATATTTGAGTTATTATCTTATAGATCAAATCCCCTTTTGTGGATTGATCCTGTCAGGTCTTGTATAATATCAAATCCCCTTTTGTGGATTGGTCAAACCATATTTATATGGTGGTATTTGTAAAGTTGTCCTCTAGTGTTTATAAAGTGGTTTTAACCGCTTCTAGAAGAATTTGGCCCTACTAAGTGAAGAGACATAAATCTAATGCCTCCTCAACTAGTATTTATATGTGAGGATGGTGCCACACTTGTTCACTCTCACACTCACTCATCTAGTGAACATATCTGGAAGGCAGTTGTAGTTGCAGGAGGAAGGAGAAGAGAGGTGCATTCTTAGTCTTATTTTATTCTTGGTGTTTTGGTCTTAATATTGGTAGTCTATTATTGAGGAATTTTTTGTTGTGTTTTCTCCCCCATGAGGGTTTCCCAGGATAACATGTTGTGTACCTTGTGATTGTGTTTCTTTTAGTGATCCTCTTTATGTTGTTATTTTTGAAATGCATTCAATTCTCATGTAATTTGGAAATAACCTAATAACAATAGTAACAACTTAACAACAAACACTGTAACAACGTTATCGTAGGAGGAAATTCATTTTTTTTTTCAATGAAATCCATATTCTACAAGAATTTCAACATGTGTTTCAACATGAGTTTCAACATAAGTTTCATCATACACAAGAGTAGTTGCATGAGTAACAGTAGTTCATCTTCATAAAAAACTGACTAAATAGAATGGACCACTAACACAGTCCTTATTCGACTTATTGCCTAATTTGTAGAATATAAATAGTTTTGGGTGATGCGGATTGCCCGAGCCAAAGGATGCTCCTGAATCACTGCTTCCCTTACAACACTATGATTTTTATCCAAAAAGGTGTAAACAATTAGTGAATCTAAATATTGGTTGTCTTGTACCAAATGTTAGAATATTGAGACATACAAATAAACATACAACACTATTAAACA
>JASDQU010241224.1:81390-91755 GCA_032191745.1 Picea mariana
ACTGGGAACTCCCTTAATGATCCATCATACCATTCCCGACCATACTTATCAATTTCCATCAGTATCCCCCTCCATTTCCTTATCTCTTGAGATTTTAGGGTGTATTGACCCAAGAAGGGGTTTTCCCTCATTCTATGGGAAGAAGGGGATAAAGGCCCATAGGGGTTGGTGTTGGGTAAAAGATAAAATCCTTATATAAACCTTCCAGATGCTTCACCAAGGGATCACCCAAGAAAGAAATGAAACACTTATCTTTGAATAAAGGGGACCCACAATCTAATAAATAATTCTTGAAATGTTATTTGAAGGATAGGAGGTCTCATCACGAGACAACCTATCACATCCATAAATATCTAGTGGTATGACATTGTCATCATTTGGCCACCAAACTAGGGAAATGGCTCTCAGTTGCATGGCTGAGAGAAAGGGGGTCTCATCACGAGCCAGCCTTCTCATTTCCACTAGGTGTTTATGGGTGACATTTCCCTCATCTGGTCACCATGCCTGGGTAGTGACCTTCAATATCTCCTTATGCTATTATGAAAGAAAATACAAAGAAAGAAAGATAAAAGACAATTGATGGGCTTGGAAAAAGTGAATTTGTAGAAAAAGGTACCACACATCCTCTACAAAGGAACCGATGAATGAGACACTACGACCACTTGTATGTCATGAGCCATGTGCCCATTGAGTCTTAAACCCTACCAATTCATCCAATTTACATGGCTTAGAGAGGGATATCTTGGAATCTCTCCTTGACCTAGGGAAATACCTACCCAATAGGAAACCTCGTAAACCCTCCCATATTTAAGTTTGACAAGTCGCATAGTGTCTTTGAGTTGTTAATTGTTTGATATATTGATCTTTGATGCACATGCTTAGATGGCTTATTTATTTATTGGATTCACTTATCATGATGTTATGACTTGATATCCTTGGACGACGTGTTCATTTGTCTTTGCAAGACCTAGTTGGTGGACAATTTTGGGAGAACAAGCCTAGATTGGGCTTCCATGGGGATACAAGCCCACATGTTGGATGCCAAGGGCCCACATGCCAGATGAGAGAGATCAGACTTGGACGACCTTGATGATGACCTGGAAAACCTAGCCCATCCCTTACTTTCCAAACGATTTTCCTAGGAGGGGAAAAACGTTCCACTTTTGAGCTTAACATCATGATTTTGGGGACTAGGGCATGGTGGTGAGGTGCCACTCTTTGACACATGTAATTTTGAGGAGGAGAAGGTTCCTCACCACGATGAGAGTGCTTATATTCTTGACATGTGGCCTTTGGAGGCCTATCCATGCTTCTCCAACACCAACAACTTCCTCAAAGTGGAAAAACGTCCCCTGAAGGGGTGACATCCTCCTAAATTAGGGTTTTATTTTTGCAAAAGTGAAATTTCAAGTGAATTGTTTAATATTAGTTTGTTAAGGGGGGAAGATTAGGGTTGTTGACCCCTAATATTGTGTTTTACTCCTTAATTTGTGGACAAACTATGTTAGCTACATTTTTTTATAAATAGAGATCATAAGATCTCATTTTAAACATAACTCTCCCTCTTGTGAAAGGCCTTGGTATGAAATTTTTGCCACACTTGGATATTTTCATCTCTTGTGCACTTGTTTATGGTTATCTATTCGTGAATGGTTGATGGAAGTATAGTGCTATCCTTGGATGATGCTTTCTATATCTTGTTGTGGATTATCTTGGCATTTTTCTTGACTTAGTATGGTTTTCTACTATTATGCTATCATCTTTCAAGTTCAAGTATTGTTATGCTAGGAGATAGGTGGGAAGTATAAGGGTATACACTCCCACCATGGCCTTCATCATTTTATTTTCTCCATCTCATGATTATACAAGGGTTTTCTAAGAGACGTATAAGGGCATACACCCTCTTAGCTTGAACCCTAGCATAGAGAAACATGCCTTGGGAAGTAAAAGGGATTACACCCCCAAGGAGGTTGCTTCTCTAAGATATTGTTTATTAGACTCCATTAACGCAATAGTAAAGGCATTATTCATACTCTTTTGCATTGGATATAAAAATCACATCCTTGGGAAACACAATTTTTGGTCTTTTGAAAGGTTTCTTGCTTGAAGTTGATTTGTCTCATTGAGAGGAGTGTTCCCTCACTAGTGCGTCCCCTCTCTCCCAACACTCTAATTGTTGTTACAAAATTTAACCTACATCCATTAGGGATGCATATCCCTAGCTACTAAAACTCTCATAACTCCTAAACTAACTCTAGACTAGCTCTCTAACTTTGCTCATTTACTCTACTAACTAGGGCGCATATCTTGAGCTACTTATTGGCACTTTTCCATGGTTGATTTTTCTACTTCATGCCACTGAATGATACAGCCATAAGGCTGAAATTTTCTGCAGAAAATACTTTTTTACAACAACCATCTTTTCTTGCTTCGTAAGTGCCAAATTTCAGCCTATATTCATTGCTAAGTTTGATGCTGATTTACCTAACTAGTCTAGATCTTTATATGATGATTTTAGATGTTTTATTTGATGATATAAACTAATATATACTGCTTCAAATTAGGGACAACAAGATTAACTGTCTGATCCAACTAACATCTATCATTGCAAAGTGTCTTTTCTTGTGTCTCAAGTAGGTACAATCATCCAGAGAAGTACTATACGTGTGGACCAACAATTACTTGAATTGCAAGGCATCTCTCCCTACCTTTTATTATACTTAGATTTGACCTCTAGGGGATTCACTTCCATTTACCTCCATCTTCATCTCAATCCTCTTAGGGTCACCAGGATCTCCTCCCTAGAGTGACCTAGTCACCCTTGAAGTGAAGGACCTACATCGAGGTGACATTGGGTGTATGATTCCCAAGTTGTAGCACTTTCCTTATGGTTGGGTCAGGATTTTCACAACCTAAAACTTGCTCTATAACAAGATCAATATTTTTGGTTGATTGAATCAGGAGCATCCTATCATATGAAACCGCATAAATAATGGTTATGTGAATATGAACAATATGATGGGGGTGATGTGTTCTTTGGGGACAACTCGACAACCATAATTTTTATACGGGGAAGAGTCTAAATAACACAATAGGATGGGAGGAAAAGAACCCTTTCAGGTGTGCTACACATTTCAGATTTGGAAAGAAACTTGATATCTGTAAGCAAGATGAGTGATGTAGGAGTACATACTATGTTTTAGAAGGATTCGTGCAAGATGGTTAGAGGTGTGATGGTATTAATGAGAGGAGTTTGGATTGGTACCCTGTACAAGATGTTAGGGAATGTCGAATCAACTGGATGCAAAAACATTGTTTCTCCTGAAATCGACTGTGAATTGACTTGAATCGATGTTGAAACAACACGACTCGAATTAAGCTAAGTCAGTTCAAATCGACTCGACAAGACATGATGAAGTCAACCCATCTAGGATATTGAACAAGAGGATGAGACACATTGGAGAAAAAGGACTTTGATCTATGCAAATAAAAGGTATGGTCAAAGGTTTTCTTGAATGTGATTTAGAAGTCGACTTTTGTGAACATTGTATATATGGGAAACAAAGTCGGGTGAGGTTCCTATCTAGAGCAATAAGGGAAAATGGGATTCTAGAACTAGTGCATAGTGATGTGTTTTGCCTGATTACAGTTCCTTCACTTGGTGGATCCCTGTATTATGTCTCCTTCATAGATGATTTTTCCAGGAAGACATGGATATATTTCCTGAGGAAGAAATTAGAGGTTTTCGAGAGATTTAAGGAGTTTAAATCTCTTGTGGAAAACCCGATAGAGAAGAGGATTAAAGTGCTAAGGACTGACAATGGTGGTGAATTATATGGAAATGAATTTGTTTAGTTCTGTAAGTAGTGTGGCATAACTCGAAAAAATACCACACCATATACCCTGTTGAGGGGTCCTAAATCCATTTAACTCAACAACATGAACCAAACCTGCCATCGAGGCCCAATTAGACTATACAACATTTGATAGTGGAATTGTTCTCTAGATCTTTCGATACGGCCAAATAATCGATGGGATTTACGTAGTGATTGACAGGATATCTTCTTGTGAAAGTTCCTCCATTTTAAACGTTCTCTTTTTGTGTTTTTATTTTATTAGATGGGTTTGATAAAAATATGTGTGCATGTATAAACCAACTGGTAAAAGCAGGGGATATTAACTATTGAAGAAGGTTGAGCTTGAGATAACCCTTGTGCTCAAGCAAGAAGACAAAGATTTTCACACCTGTGACAAGCCTAGTACTAATACATATACTTGCTGGTATTTCAATTATTGATTGAGATACAATTATCGAAAGAAAACATACATGCAATAAAATGATGGAAAGAAAAATAGTTTCCTTAGCTCTAATCATTGATCACATACTACAAAACCAATTTGATTTCCATCATTAAGAACAAGAACTACAAAAAATATTGAATCAGCTAACTTATCAATAGATTGAAAAAATCTTACACATTACAACATCTATTCATGATATAAAGTCGAAAATAATTCCTCCTTAGATCCAATCACACACACCTTTGATGAAAAACATAAGTTTGTCTTCGGTCCTAAACAATACTTCTCAATTAAGGTAGTTCGGAAATAGTTATTTACAATTCCATAAATGAGGGTCTTTTCCAAAACCATCGACCATTTCTAGGTTGATCCTCTTATTTATAACAATTCATTAACTAAAAATAACTATCAAAAGTGTAATCTAAGTAAAACAAAACATCGCCACATGGCACTTCCATCTCTCTGTCTTCCAAGAGTCATCAAATGGTTTCATTGAAGTGGATAACTCTTCTCATAATATGACCATTTGATGAAGAGTTCTTCGCATGTGTTGGAATACGAGAATGTGTGTTGGTTCATTAGGGCCGAAAGGATTTCTTTTAATTATACTTCCTGTGCCCTATAATTAACTATTTTAACACTTAACTGCTGTAATATTGTTCTATCCTTGATCGGGTGCTCCACAAACTATTGTACTTGACCTGGCGCCATGCTCGCCACCTTTGCTATCTCTGCAGTCCACGCCGAGTCTTGTTCTGAATGTTGTTTGAATATGTCATGAAAGTCGACAAAGTCCTCGGGTGAGATGAATTCTGGGAGACTGATCTCATTCATCTCCCGATTAATCGTGCCCCAGATCCTTTCGCAATCGACTCATTTTTATTAAATCTCCCACTGAGATTCTTGGGCCATTTTCACCCAGTATTCGAACGCCTTCTTTATCTGATCTATGTTGTTGTCCTGTAGCACCCAAATGTCATGCTCTTCGACGTCTCGGCCCTTTTGAACCACGCTGATGTAATCAATCCTCTCCATTTCTTGGTGGGATTTCTCATACCATATTTCCACGTCTTTGCAGGTCGCTAGTGCCATAAGGGTGTCTTCTTGGAAGTCAGCTATCCCTATAGTGAAAAGGTGCCATTCATTCATGAATTTTTCATAAGTGTCTTGGAACTCACTTCTCAAAAACATCGTGGCTTGTGTGGAGTCCTAATAGTATTTCTCTAAATGGTGCAGATGCTCCAACTCCTTTAGCGCAACGACCAACTCCTCTTCATATTTTCTTTCTCTATCCAGGGTGGCATCTATGATAGCCATCCCTGCGCCGATAATCTTGAACATCTTAGCGTGCTCAGGGTTGATCAATTTTTCCTCTGTGGTTATGAGGATCAAGCTGTCCAATGTAAGCCTCCTCTTCTTAGTGGTTCTCTTCATGATGGATTTACTCTTTCAGTCGTAGGAAATTGCTTGTATATCGACAACCTCATTAACAGGTTTGGGGATTTGTTGTTCTCCCCAAGTTAGAGTATTTCCTAGGCTCCCGACTGTGTATATCTATTCTAGGTTGGGTTCCTAAACATTTTTTATATGTCCCGATGGATCAACTTCAGATTTTTTCTCATCGGCTGGTAAGGTATCGGCCAAAACTGAGGAACTAGGGGTAGGTTTGATACTTACTTGACAATCGACTGTTGAAATGTTGATTTCCTATTGTGGAATTTGTTCTTCCTGTCTGCCCGATCCTAGCTCATCCCTCGAGCTATCCCTCGGGGTTCTTGGTATGTCGAGTGGCTCAGTGTCTAAGGCACTTTCTACCTCATGCTCGCTCTTCAGATGGCTCTGGACTAGAGCTTCAGGACCCGAGGTAGATTATCTTTCAGGTTATTTCTCCTCTATAATCTGTACTGGAGTCACCAGGGACACCTCCAAACTCTCCTCATCATCGTATATGGTTATCAAATCGAATAAGAGATTTGGTACAATTGTTCTCCCTGATGTCCTCGCTATCTTGGGCTGGGTTGAAATTTCCACAGGTGATCTGATCTGTGGTGTTGGAACTTCAGGGTTTTCTGACCCGATGATTTCTTCAAGTTGCATTGGCTCTAGGCCACTTGTTTCTCCTCAACTTTCGATTGGGTCATCAACGGGAATCCTAGTCATTTTTACTAGATTAGGGTCATTTTGTAATTGATCAATGATTATTTGTGCCCCTTATAGAAAGAGTAATCCCATTCTTTGTGCCTCTGTCATCTTTGTCTCTCTGATTTCTTCCCTAGCTCTGAGGGCTTCTTGAGCCGACTGATCTATTGTTTCCACTTGTTCATCCATGCTCATGGGCTTGAACCTAGTCATATTTGGGTTGGCCATTATCTGTACCACCTCGTCCCAATCTTGGGTACACTCTGTGAAAATTTCATCCTCAAACTTATCATGAGCTTATGAACAACATGATGATACCTATGAAGCATGTTGGAGGACCGGGCCTTAAGGGTCGTTCTTGGAGAATCGACCTGTCATGAATCTGAATTCAAGTTGGCTCAACCCTTCTTGTTTGGATCGAGTAGTATCCTTTACCAGATAAAACCCCACATGGAAACCGTAGGGTATGAAATCTCGCTTCTTATCCTTGACTAATGTGGTGTTATAACCCTACATGATAGTCTGATAGCATATTTCTCCCATAATGAGTCAGTTTGGGACATGAGCAGGTGGGAGATGTGGTGCTCTAGTGGCCCCGAACACCCTAATGTAGGTTGAGCATTCATCTAAATACTAATGACCTACCTTTCTACCATTTTCTTGATNGTAAGAATTTTTGTACCTGTTCTCCCATAGTATGCTGAAGTAGACATGGACCGAGAGCTCCGAAACATGTCAGCTTAAATTCATGCCGACAAAGACATTCCTTGTGAAAATGACATCGAGAAGGTACGAGGCCATGTAGAAAGTGGGTGCTTCCCCTTCTTGCAACGTCTGAGCTTGTTGTACACATTTTCTCAATTGTTTAGAAATTATTTCTCCCCAGTTGAAGCTTCTCCTGGAGATTGCCACTGTGTATGCCAAAGGCATCCATACTTCAGAAAACTTGGAGCAATCCTTTTCTCCATATAGTCGATAGATGGGAGCCATCAAATAGATGTATGGCTCCCTCAGGTTAATCGTCCCATACCAACCATTGCTATGGTTAGTGAAATTCTTGTCCTCCTTCCACCATGAGGCCATCAACTAGCTGGTGTCATGGAATTCATAGAAATTTACTATGAAGTCCATATTTATCCATTCCTATGGGTCTATGAGCTTGTAGTATTTATGGACTTTTGTCGGGAGGAGAACTTCGACACACCTGCCATTCTCATCGTTGATCAAGCACTTCTACATGTTCGTATGGTTGATTAGCCATTTCAGAACCTTCATGCAAGGGAAAACTGGGGTTCTACTGACCATCATGTGTAGATATGACCATCGAATGTTCGAGAACACCTGGTCATCGAGCTCCCTTACGTCTAGGTCATTGTGTGGGATATACTCCGGGTATTCTTCCTGGATAATTCTGTTGAAGAGGTCCCCTCACTATGGGAGCATTACTTTGGATCCAATACTTGCTTTTGTATCATCGAAGGCTGATGACTGGACAAAATATTTCTTTTTTGATGTTTTAATGACAGGCTCCACCATGGGAGCGTACTCCAACTGTCCCGCGGTCCCTGGAGAAGAACCTTCACCTATTTCAACTTGTTTTACATTGGGTGCCCTTGGTGAGCATCTGGTGGTTGGATTTCTTGGAGGAATATTACTTGCATCTATAACATAGTTTAGAGACTATGCAAGAAAATCAGATGCATATATATAAATTACGACCAACGAATTGACAAAATTGCACACATACCTCTACAACTTGTTTAACCTGGTTTTGATAATATGAGGGTCAGTATAGTCTCAAGACATTCACTTCACTCCTTCGGATTCTCTAGAACTCAAACTTGTGTGTAGAATGAATTTGTTCAGAATCGTT
This sequence comes from Picea mariana, assembly GCA_032191745.1. NCBI lineage: Eukaryota > Viridiplantae > Streptophyta > Pinopsida > Pinales > Pinaceae > Picea > Picea mariana. Next base: position 89,705 of record JASDQU010241224.1, read on the forward strand.
CTAGAGATTTAAATAGGGATGAACTTACCTTGCCGCATCAATCATTCAATTCAGGTTATGAGTGTTATTTCATTAAATATGCTGCCAGATATTCAAAGATGTTTAAAATTAAATTTATCACGGGTTGACGGCGTGAGCGTGGGTGGTAATGTGGCCTATTAGTGATTTCAAATGGTTGTTGTTCAATCGGTGCACGAGCTAGTAACAAATGTGGGATCGAGCATTAACTGGTCTATTAAATGTCCAAATATGATCATATCTTATGTCGTAAACATCCCATCGTTTCGCTGGTCCATTTGGTGGGTCGGGGGTCGGGATTGTGCGTCAAACACTTTTCATAGATATTTTCTTGCAACAGCTCCGATGCCAATCGATATTTCCGTACATAGATGACATGGCACAATTGACTAAGAGGTGTGACTAGGACCCAGGAAACCTTAATATGACTCAGGAAAAAACTAGATCGTACGACCCCCTTACGTGGTAAAGACATGTGGCCTTTGAGACCGATGAATTCATCTACTCATGTTAATCAGAATCAAAAATTTAATTAAGCTATATGTTCTGAAACCGAATCCTATCTTACCGATGCCGAAAAGTGTCAAGGATTGACGATCAACGATAAGACTACCCAAGTGCTCTCAGATCGACTCTCTCAAAAAATTCCCTATGCCGAAAACGCATTGGGGATCGACGATTGGAGATATGCTTGTTAGACAAAACCGATGGGTTTAACCTTTCTATCTTTCCCCAACCCCAATAAAGCGCATCAGCTATCGACGACTTTTTTACGTCTTTCATTAATGTCTATCCTTCCCATATTTTTCCGATGGCGAGGGGGATTGGATATATCTTGAAACTTCATGTGAATAACTTACACAATCCAACTCCACCTTTTTTCGACGCCGATGGGGATTGACACTCGACGACTATTGTAACTATGGTTCCTTCGTCTTTCTTGAATTTTTCCAATGCCGAACCTGAGCCCGTTAGGTGCAGTGTTAGCTGTTGATTCTTAATTCAGGTGTCAATTTATTTTAGACATGAGGTTTCACAAGTTAAAACAAACCTGACTTGATGATAAGAGTCATGAAAAAAACACAAACATAAACCATTTCCCAAAGTGAAATCGATTCAGACAGTGAAGAAAACAAGTGGTACCCAAAAAGTGATAAAATTTCATAAGGATTTTAGGGTGTGTTGAGTTCTCAACATACCCCACAACAAAATGAAGTTGCTGAGAGAATGAAAAAAATGTTGATGGATAAGGCGAGGATCATGCTTAGTGGTGCTGGGATTGCACAAGAATTTTGAGTGGAGGTAGTCGAGACTGCAAGATATCTGGTGAATATGTCTCCTTCGTCGACACTAGTCGACATGACTCCAAATGAGGTATGGTATGGTAAGAATCCTTCGGTGGCACATACCAAGGTATTTGGATGTGATTCTTTTGTGAATTTTCCCAAGGAAAAGTGGAGAAATATCAACAAGAAGGAAGTCAAATGTATTTTCATCATGTAGAAAGAAGGGATGAAAGGGTATAAACTCTAGGATCCTGCATCAAGGAGAAAAATGTACCATCGAGATGTGGTCTTCATATAAGTTGTAGGTAAATCCAAGCTCGAGGAAGTTGTTTAGAGAATTATCTTGATATGGTGGAGTTTGAATTGAGGAATGAAGAGTATGATTCAGATGAGTCGACTGAATTTGAGGAAGAGTAGGAACAATTGACTTCAGTGGTAAGGAGGTTAGAAATAATACGAAAAGAAATTTAAAGGTACATTCCTCCCAACTTCCATTCCGCATTCATGATAACTTCCATCGACGATGGGCCCAAGTCAGTCATTGAAGCAATCGAATTAGTAGAGGGTAAACTCTAGAAGGATACCATGGTCGAAGAGATGGAATCCTTGTACAAAAATGAGACATGGGACTTAGTCAAGTTACCTAGTGGAATAAATCCCATTGGTAGAAAGTGGGTGTTCAAGAAGAAGATGAATTTCGTAGGTCAAGTCGAGAAGTTTAAATATCTACTGGTAGCAAAAGGATAT
>JASDQU010241225.1:30568-41593 GCA_032191745.1 Picea mariana
TACTCCCGGGTGGAATAGGCATGTGGGGAATGAGAGTCCATGACTAGTGGGCGTAAGAAGGCTCCTCGAGAGAATCCTTCTGGTTTCACTGTGTAGTTTCCTGTAACCTCAACCTAGTCTAGGAATCCCTTTCCCTGGGTGGAGCTTAGTCCCATGTTGGGGGTGACCCACTGTTGAGTGTGATGAGCAGTGTGGTCTATGGTTGGGAGGTTCATGGAAGGTCTAGACGTTGTTGGTGGTGTTACTCCAATTGAAAATATAAGTATCAGTCTGTGCTTCATGTATCTGTTATGCATGTCTGTGATTCTTGAATGTTATCATGTATTTCATTGCATATATGAACTACTGTTAATTCCATTGATTATGTTTGGTAGCAGTAATTCTATGATTATTGTGATTAAGTGATTTAATTCGATTAAAATTCATATATTATGTAAGTGTATATTCTGCAGTGGTAGCATTACCCAGTCTCTGTGTTGGTTGGGGATGCTACAGTTTGGTATCAGAACTAAGTGTAGGGTCTGAGTAGTGGTGTTTCCCAGGCCGATTGGTGGTCGGGGACATTACAAATTGGTATCAGAGCTTTAAAGGCTAATTTAAGGTTGTGTTAGTGGAATTTCCCGGCCTGTTGGTGGGTGGGAATGTTACAACTTTCCATACTTTTTGTGTGATATTCCTTCCATTTGTTAGGTTGTTACTGAAGCAACCTCACTTTGATACCAATTGTTGAGAGTCACAGTAATACTAACATGGGGGCGTGAATTAGTATTACATCAATTTTCTTGACTTTAAATGATTAATATTGTTTTTTTTATCTTACTTAATCACCAATGCATATAGAAATCGAAATAATACAGAAAAAAGTACACTAGAATGTTTACGTGGAAACCCATTGCAAGAGAAAGCCACAAAACATCTTTATTTATGTTCTTCTATAAGAACCAACTTACAATTTACAATATTTCATCTCGACAGACACCCACCTATTGAAAATAATGAGGAAACCAATCCTATCAGGCACCAACCTATTATAGATGATGAGGACACAAATCCTCTCAGACACCAACATGTAGAATGAGGACACTAGCCCTCTTCCTTGCACCACCCTGCCTCGATGTATTCAATTTTTTCAAAAACCCTTCCTTACATAACTGGACCTTTCATAATATGTTTCTCTTCAATTCAAAAAGAATATGACATATCTCCAATTAAGTTCCTTTGAATAGTTACGGAACCTTTTCCCTCTTTGTGCATCCACACATACACGATCGACGCACATCCCTATTTATAATATATTTGCATGAGTTCGGTTGATTGTATGTGAACGCATAACAATTTTATTGTGGACATATCTTGACCAGATCAAAGTCCAATTACTTATATGTGGACACACTTCTGTCTAAATTAAGTATGTGGATGTGTAACAGTTATATTGTGGACATATCTTGACCACTAATTCAAAGTCCAGTTAGTTATATCTAGACATACTTTTGTCTTAATTAAGAATATTTCTTGTTCAGTTACAACTAGACATTATTTGACTAAATCAAATGGACCAAATCTTGCATCTCATCAAAATTGACATAGTTATTTACATTTTGGATTACAGAGCACCCAATGCGTTGGTAGAATAGGAGTGCAAAATTCAAGTTACAAGTATTCAACTTGTATCACTTGCCCTGCANACTTCTGTCTAAATTAAGTATGTGGATGTGTAACAGTTATATTGTGGACATATCTTGACCACTAATTCAAAGTCCAGTTAGTTATATCTAGACATACTTTTGTCTAAATTAAGAATATTTCTTGTTCAGTTACAACTAGACATTATTTGACTAAATCAAATGGACCAAATCTTGCATCTCATCAAAATTGACATATTTATTTACATTTTGGATTACAGAGCACCCAATGCGTTGGTAGAATAGGAGTGCAAAATTCAAGTTACAAGTATTCAACTTGTATCACTTGCCCTGCAATGCGCTTTCCTAGTCACCCCACCAGAATGTGAGCGTGTCCTGGTGATTCACTTACTTGACTATTGAAATTCCACTTGTTTCATCTCACTCCACTGCCGCATTCCTCACACTAGCTCAAGGCACTCTGTATATTTTCTTATGCACCATTGACAAGCGACAAACTTTGTTTCGTCACACTCCACTACGTCATTCATCGCACTAGCTCAAGGCACCCTGCACATTTTCTACTGCACCATTGACAAGCGACCAGCTTCATTTCGTCACACTCCACAACTCCATTTGTCGCACTAGCTCAAGGAACCTTGCATTCGTTGCACATCCATCGTCGCCCTGCAGCACAAGCATCCGTCGCTCCACTTCGCAATTGCGTAAAGGGAAATTTGTCACAATATACACTGTTTCATTTTTCTCCATCGTACTTCACTTATAAACTGCATCATAGGTCATCCCCATGTCGATCATGTTGTAGATATCTGTTATTGCGAAGAATTTTTTCACTGACCGATCATATATGCGATCAATTCCTAGCCATTTATCTTCTTCTCTGCAATTGATCCTTTCATCCTTCGATCCTTTTGTGAACTGTTGTTTTCATCCTTTCATGACTTCCTTCATTTGTGCACATACTTTGTGACATATTGTTTGTTGTGTGCACACTTATGTTTTCATTATTGTCTATTATTTCACTCTAACTGACAATTTCCATGACCACTTTAACATCAATGACAACATATGTGAAACACTCCAAGCTATGGAATTTGTTATTTTGTTCTTCATTGTGAGTAACAATACACAGAGTCTGTGTATAGCTCACCCATTTGTAATTTTCTCCTCAGCATAATAAAATTCCCATTTAAATGTTGAAATCTGTGAGTGACAACAATTTGTGCTTTGGGGTATTTTAGGTTATGATTTACATAAATCTTTGCATACTTTGTTGAAGTGTTTTTTCAATCTGTAGCACTCGTCCATAACATTCTTTTTCTTGTCGGACATTTTATCCACTGCATGGGTGAATTTTATTACCCCTAGGCATTTCTATTATTCTTGGTTATTTTTCCTTTTCCCACAAGTCATATATAGACCATACTTCGCAATCTGGTGTTGCTTGGTTATTTATTATTTTCCCACTCCCTATATACACATTTTTCTTCTTCATAAGTAACCAAATTTTCCCCCCAAATGTTTTTATATGCTATCGGTTACCCATGTTTCCTTATACACGTTTTTATCTATTGTTGGTTACCAAATTCACCTGTTGAATGTTTTATTTTCCTTCATTTAGTCAATCGAGATTTTGTTTGGTTGACCCAACCCCTGAAGTAGTCGATCGAGTTTTCATTTGGTCGACCCAACCATTAAAGAATTCAACCAGTATCCCATTCGGTCAACCCAACCATCCRAGCATTTGATTGGTTTATCATTCAGTCGACCCGACCATTGGAGCATTCGACTAGATAGTCATTGGGCCGACTTGACTTGTGGGTGGTCGATGGGTTTATTATTTGGTCGATTGGACACACAACTAGTCACTTGTTTCATTAGCTAGTCAATTTTTTTTATCGATCGACATATTTTAGGCCTTGCAACCATTCAAAGAAGGTTGATATAGAAAGAATAAGTTTATTCCTCAGAAGCATCAGTGTTGGTGAGACAAACGGGCCTAGGCCTACCATTTACAAATTAGATGGTATACAAGCAGGTTTCAAAGGCTTTAAGAACACTTGCATGGTAAAGCATGGTAAACACCCACTGCCAATTGGAAAATAGTGGACAAGCATTGCTACTAGTCCTATAGATAATAATACCACCATCAATGGCGGGGCATCATCATGAAGAAGATGACAAAGAAGACTTGGAGGTCAAATTGGCTCGGATGGAGAAAAACATTTCTACATTGACAATGTAGGTGACACAACTAGTAGTAATGAAGGGTAAGGAAGCACACTCATTAGAGACTGATCATGTAGAACACAAGACTGGTTCAAAAGGTTCCAAAGGCTAGATGCTTGGAAACTCAGGTAATGAAAATAATGTTTCTTCATCTTCCAGTGTTCCTTTCAAAGTTTAAGTGAAGCTTGAAATACCCATGTTTAATGGAAAAACTAATGATAACGCCTTGAATAGTTGGTTGAAACAATTAGAAGTTTACTTTGGTCTTTATCAAATCCAAGAAACACAACAAATCTCCTTTTCCAATTTGAAGATGACAAGACATGATCTGCTTTGGTGGGAGAGTTATGTGGATGCACTGAGGATAGGAAAGAATCCCATGGTGATGAAATGGGAGGACTTCAGGGCATTACTGAAGTCACAATTATATCCCATAGGCTATGAAGAGGAACAAATCATGAAGTGGTAGTACCTTTAGCAAGAACAGGGACAAGGAATGAAAGAATACACTTTTGAGTTCAAGAGGCAGGCCATCAGGTTGGGCATTTCTCTCGAAGAACCATGGGTGGTGATGAAGTACCTTGGAGGACTTTTCAGCCATATCTAAAGACAATTGTAGCTTCATGGTGTGAAAAACATAAATGAGGTGAGAAAGAAGGCTCTCTACATTGAGTTGGACTCTAGGAAAGTACAACATCATATGGGCCAAGAATAAATCAACAAGAAAAGAGACAATAAGATGACAACCATGGTCAATAAAAGGAGGGATCCTAATAGGCATTGCAAACATTGTGATGTAAATGGACACACATAAGAGAAGTGTTGCAAACTTCATCCGGAATTGTGTCTAAAGTGGCTAAAGTCTAAGGGAAAAGAAAAGGAAGATACTAAGACAAAAGAAGAAGCAATAGAAAGAACCTTTGATATAGACGAAGCCATAGTTTGCACCACATTACAACAGCCAAATGTGAGTGGAGATAAACATGCGTTATTTCGAATCAAATTTCAAGTGAAGAAACGAAAGGTAAATGCTTTGTTCTATAGTGGTTCTCAATGTAATATGGTTTCTGAAACATTAGTTGATGAGTTTGGTCTAGAAACCTATGATCTAATATAACCAAGTTCGCTAATATGGTTGCAAGGGAAAATTGTTATGATAATCACTCAAAGATGTAGAATCAAGTTTTCCATTAGTGCTAGCGATGTTGATGAGGTACAATGTGAAGTTTTACCATTGGACGCTTGCAGAGTGATGTTGGGTATCCCATACAATGTGGGATAGGGATGCTACCTTCTACAGGAGAGAAAACAAGTATTTATTGGTCAAGGGCAGCAAGGAATACCTCGTCAATGCACATCAATAGAGAAAGAGAATATCTCATCTAGCAACGAAAAAAGGGAAGAGAAAAAAGAAACAGGCAACCATCGTCGGCAATGGAATGGTGGATATGGCAAGGCAAATGGAGTCCCTGTGCTGGCTACTCCTTAATGGTCCATCTTTTGGGGACCAAAATCCTTCCAATGGAGAGTTGTGATCCAAATTGTATCTTTAACAAACCTTCTTGTAAATTGTGTAATAAGCACATCCTTATTTCATTTTATTTTATTGACTTTTTTGCAAATTGGAAGTGGAAACAAATAACTATGATGGTTGGCCTTCCAAAGGAATCCCATTAAAAAAACAAGGGTTGTAGTGAAGAGGAAAACAAAGGGAGATGCAAGGAGAAAGAGGGAAGGACAATAGCATAAATTAAATCTCAAAGAGGGAAACCTGCTGAGGTTGAGTGGACAAAGGAGTTAATGTGCATGTTCACTCTAACCAAAGGTGTCTCTAAGCCATGGCATCTACAATTTTGTTCTTCACCATGAGTAAGAATACACAGAGTCTATGTATAGCTCACCCCTTTGTAATTTTCTCCTCATCATAATAAAGGTCCCATTTAAATGATGAATCTGTGAGTGACAACAACTTGTTCTTTGGGGTATTTTTGGTTATGATTTACATAAATATTTTCATACTCTATTGAACTTTGTTTTCAGCCTATAGCACTCATCCACAACATTATTTTGCTTGTTGGGCATTTTATCCACTGCATGGGAAATTTTTCTTACCCCTCAGTGTTTTCATTATTCTTGGGCATTTTCCCTTTGCCCACAAGTCATATACAGACCATACTTCACAATCTGGTGTTGCTTAGGCATTTATTATTTTCCCACGACCCATATACGCATTTTTCTTCTTCACTAGTACCCAAATTCGCCCCCCATATTTTTTTATCTGTTATTGGTTACCTAGCTTGCCTTCTAGATGGTTTTATCTATTGTTGGTTACCAAATTCGCCCATTGAATGTTTTATTTTCCTTCATTTACTCAATCGAGCTCTCATTTGGTCAAACCGGCCACTGGAGTAGTCAACCTAGTTTTCATTTGGTCGACCTGACCATCAAAGAATTCGATCAGTCTCCCATTCGGTCGACCCGACCATCAGAGCATTTGATTAGTTTATCATTTAGTCGACCTGACCATCGAAGCATTCGACTAGATAGTCATTGTGCCAACTTGACTTATGGGTGGTCGATGGGTTTATTATTTGGTCGAATGAACATTCAACTAGTTGGTTGGTTCATTAGCGAGTCAATTTGTTTATCGATTGGCATATTGTAGGCATTGCAACCATTTGAGGAAGGCCAAGACAAAAATAATAAGTTTATTTCGCAGAAGCATCTGTGTTGCTGAGACGGAAAGGCCCTAGGCCTATCGTTTATGGATCACATTCTCTCCCTCTACAATTTTGAATTAAGCTACCACGACCATTAGAAGTTGCTAGGTTCAATCTGAGAAACCATGGGAGTTTATTAGTAGAGACTTATTTTAACTCAATGCAAGTATTCCATGTTTGAAGTTTCTAAGAAAAATTGGCTTCCTAGTTTAAAGGATTATAATTCATAGTTTCATTGGCGATCCATCCTTTTACTAGAAAACACCTTGTGAGCTCTCAAATGCAATCCAAGCCCCATTTCTTGGAAATTTTATGAGGATCTAAAGCAAAATGAACTTCATATACTAGGCATATAATCAAGTTATTATATGATGTTGATCAATCTCAAAGTTTATTTCATTTTTTACTATAAATGTTGCAACAACAAGGAAAGATTTTGATAACTGAGACTTCAAGGTGCAAAGTTTGCATGTTTCATTAGGGAAGTGCACGAGTTTACATGTTGTATTGAGGGAGAGAGGGACTAGGGGGTGATGTGAAACATCACCCCTCTTACCCCTGGGATTGGAATTCCAAGCTTGAGGTGGGAAGGGGTGATGCGTTGCAACACCTTTCCCCACCCCCTTAGAAAACCTTTAAATGCTCTCTCAACCCAAAATTGAGCTTCAAAGAGAACTAATGCTAAGCACACAATAAGCCTTTTTACATCTATATGCTTAGCTCTATCAACAAGGTATGGGAAAGTGGATGATACTAACTTAATGAGTGCCATATTTGTAAACAAAGTGGAGTGAAGACTAGTCTACCACAAAAAATATAGCATTGAAGACTATCACTATCACTTCCATGGATAATAGGGATCAAGCTTATCACTTACAAGAGCTACAACTTCAATGGTACTCAACTTTGACAGATGAATCATGCTTCACCTCATGACAAGGGACACAAGATTCACTGCATGATAGAGGATTCAAGATTTATCCATTATGTGGGCGAATTTTCATACCCCTGGGCATTTTCATTATTGTTGGGCATTTTTCCTTTTCCCATAAGTCATGTACAGACCATACTTCACAATCTGGTGTTGCTTGGGAATTTATTATTTTCCCACGGCTTGTATACATATTTTTCTTCTTTGCCAGTACCCAAATTCACCGCCCCAATGTTTTTATCTGCTATTGGTTACCCAACTCGCCTTCTAGACATTTGTATTTGTTGTTGGTTACCAAATTCACCCCTTGAATGTTTTATTTTCCTTCATTTACTCAATTGAGTTTCCATTTGGTCGACCCGACCACTGGAGTAGTCGATCAGGTTTTCATTTGGTCGACCCGACCATCAAAGCATTCGATCGGTCTCCCATTCGGTCGACCTGACCATCAAAGCATTTGACTGGTTTATCATTCAGTTGACCCAACCATCAGATCAATCGGCTGGATAGTCATTGGGTCAGCTCAACTTATGGGTGGTCGATGGGTTTATTATTTGGTCGACTGGACACGCAACTAGTCAGCTGGTCCATTAGCTAGTCAATTTGTTTATTGATTGGCATATTGTAGGCCTTGCAATCATTTGAGGAAGGTCGAGACAAAAATAATAAGTTTATTCTACAGAAGCATTCATGTTGGTGAGACAGACGGGCCCTAGGCCTACCATTTACGAATCATGTTGCCTCCCTCTACAATTTTGAATTAAGCTACCACAACCATTAGAAGTTGCGAGGTTCAATTTGAGAAACCATGGGGTGTTTATTAGTAGAGACTTATTTTAACTCAATGCAAGTATTCCATGTTTGAAGTTTCTAAAAAATGTTGGCTTCCTAGTTCTAAAGGATTATAATTCATAGTTTCACTTGTGATCCATCATTTTACTGGAAAATACCTTGTGAGCTCTCAAATGTAATCCAAGCCCCATTTCTTTGAAATTTTTTGAGGATCTAAAGAAAAATGAACTTCACATATTAGACATTTAATCAAGTTTATTATATGAAGTTGCTCAATCTCACGGTTTATTTCCTTTTTTACTACTATCATTGCAACAACAAGGAAATAGTTTGATAATTGAGGCTTCAAGGTGCAAAGTTTGCATGTTGCATTGGGGAAGTGATCCAGGTGGATATCGGTGGCCACCCACTTTTTCCAGTTGGCTCAAAACATCTTTCTGACAATTTTGGTAATTTACTATTTTTAGCAGTTTTTTGGGTCATGAACTTCCGTAGCTGTTTTGAGGCCCTAAACGACGTTTTTTTGGGTATGTTGCGGTTGCAAAATTTCATCATGAAATTTTGGGCAATTGTTGTAGTCCTCAGATAGATCTTTCCAATGGGCTATTGTACGCCTAAAATGGTGATCGTATGCAAAAGTTACGACCCCGGGAAGTTGATGTACTGACTTACCCAAACGGGGCCCACATGACTTTTGGCGCTTCATCTCCTAGGGTTAGGTTTCAAGATGTTTATGGTTTTTGAAACTCCTGTTTATTGTAAAAAGGCCTTCAGAGCCTCATTGTAATGATCTTCTTGCGAATGAGCACAGTCGTCACATCTCTTCTCAGAGATAAGTCACCACCATTCTAGCAAGCTTGTTTTCCGCTGCATTTTACAGTGTCAGCTTATTTCGTTATTGAATAGAAAACCAGTTTCACTGTATCTCTGTTATTCTGTGTTAAGCATCTATTAATAATCTGTAGTCATTTTGTTTTTCTCATAAAATCCAGATCAGGAAGTGCATGGGTTTGCATGTTGCATTGAGGGAGAGAGGGACTAGGGGATGATGTGAAACATCACCCCTCCTACCCCTGGGATTGGAATTCCAAGCTTCAGGTGGGGAGGGGTGATGCGTTGCAACACCTTCCCCCCTAGAAAACCTTAATTAAAAGCTCTTTCAACCCAAAATTTAGCTTGAAAGGGAACAAATACTAAGCTCACAATAAACCTTTTTACATTTCTATACTTAGCTCTATTAACAAGGTGGGGGCAAGTGAATAATAGTAACTTGATGAGTACCATATTTGTAAACAAAGTGGAGTGAGGACTAGTTTACCAAAAAACATTGAAGACTGCCACTATCACTTCTATGGATAATAGGGCTCAAGCTTATCACTAATAGGAGCTACAACTTCGACAGATGACTTGTTCTTCACCTCGTGACAAGGGACACAAACTTAACAGACTTCAATGCATGATAGAGGAATCAAGCTTCATTGCCTTGAATAGAGAAGTATAACAAAATTTCATAGTGTTGAAACAGGTTGCACGCATGAGTGTCTTGAACACTGTCTACAACTATATTGATTTAAAGGGAGGCATGCTTTGTTTTTAGGATGAGCCAAACATTTGAGGGTAGGAGCGAAGTTGTTTAAGGACACTGGATCATGGAATGAAGCGACCACCTCATGAGACTTCTAACATTGAGGGAGGGGTGGAGTTAGTTAATGGAGATTCGTGAAATGGAGAATATCTAGGTGGGGCCTCAAAAGATAGATAACGAAGGAAAAATACAAAGGTACAAAAAGTTGGCTCCTTAACTTTTTCTGACAAAAAAAAATGGAGAATATCTAGGGGGAGCCTCAAAAAATAGATAACTAAGGACAAAAACAAAAGTACAAAAAGTTGGCTCTTTAACTTTTTATAAAACAGAAAAGCTTTTTAGGAATTTGAGTCATTCAAGAAATTCTGTGACATGTTTAGAATATGGCCTTGGCTTTTAGGCAGGGGAAGCGCGCCACGGAATCTTTATCTTCTATAGAAAATAAAAGGACAGTGCATTTTAGTGGATGACGGCTGTCAAAACACATGCACAGAAAACATAGACAACAAGTGAGAAACCATAGACAACATAGACAACAATGTGCGGTGGGAATGAATCTTCACAGAATCATCACTGCCATTGACAAGCATGGGTGTAGGGAGTAGGTTCACTGGGGAGCAATTTTTTTTATTGGGTTTTGTTTTTTAGAGAAAAAAAAACGGACTTGAATTTGGTCAGATTTTCAGGGGTAGTTTGAGTTTTGCATTGATCAAAGTTTCATGCATTTCATAATCTTGTTTCAGAGGTTTAAATACTCAGAAAATCGATTTGAATTCTGGATTAATCAAAAATTTAAAGCAGATCATCAAAAAAACTGTCAGAAAGATAACTCGGAAAAAAATATTACTCCGAATTAACCCACTCCTTAATGTAGAGGCACTCCCAGCAGAAACTAAAATTCTGATTAGTCTGCCGTACATGAACTGAATTCCACTCTGTACTCTGTATTGTGTTGAGCAGAAAATCCAGAAGATTTTGAATGCAGCAGCCGGGGCCCGGCAGTACTGAGGAGAGATACTGAAATCGAGTGGGTCCTGCAACCAAACCAGAAACTAAAATTCTGGTTGGTCTATCGTACATGAATTTTAATCACATTGTAAGCTGCACGGAAGCGCTACATGATGA
>JASDQU010241225.1:49334-78934 GCA_032191745.1 Picea mariana
TATATATATATATATATATATATATATATATATATATTTATATTTATATTTATATTTATACTTTATATCATAAATATATTATTACAATAATAATATTATAATTAATAATATGGCTTAATAATTAATAATCTCATTATTAATTATCAATCTAGTAGAATGTATTCCTGATGTTGCCCAAACATCAACAGTTTCTATATTTCCTTTCCCAAGTCTATTCAACCACCCTCATTATTAGGCATCAATCTCCATCATATAGATTTATGGGGAAAAGTTAAAATAAAAATAAAATATTAATAACTTACATAAAATAACAATAAATAGAATGCAAAGTCCTTCTTCTCATGCTAGCTTATAAATGCAACTTGACAATTTTTCCCAAATTTATGACAATCCACCATACTCATTTAATTTATCATACCAACCATTAATCAAAGTCAAGTGAGGTATCTAATGTTACTTACATATATTTTTGTATGCAATATAATTTACATGATCATTAAACTATTCAATTAAATATTTAATAACCTATTTAAGTAATTATTATATCAATTAATTGTACTAGTGTACATGTGTAGAGTATGTATGTGTAACTAGCAGACACATAGCATGCACACGTACTAACGATAAACAATCAATGCCTCTAGTGCATAGTTCATGTATTATCTCAACAAGGCAAGAAGGACAAGAAATCAAGTAAATACATATCCAATAAGCTTAACTAAAAAAACTACAATAATTCCTCAATTGTTGATCATCACACTTAAAATATCAAAACTGAATCAAAATGAATGTTTTGGAACCAAGTGAGAAAACAAGAATGACACATCTAATCCCCAAGCAGTATTCTCAACTAAAATCAAATCATCATTCCTTCATAACCTACTCCCATATTTCATCCTAGTCTTTCCTCTGTTAAACTAAGTTGGAGCATCAACCATATTGACCTAACACCAGATAGAACCCATAAGAGAAAGTGTCAATATCTTGACCAAGCTTCCCCAACATGCAATCGACAATGGTCATCACACGTCTAAGGGAGTGTGGCTTAACAAAACCCTCCTACTACTCCAATTTTCGAATGAGAAATGGTGGGAAATACATCCATCCCTCTTGATACAACTAGGGTCAATATGATACTTGATGGGAAATACCTCCACCCTTTCTGATAGAACTAGGGTCAACACCTTATATCAAGCCATACTGTGAAACTAATTTTCTTAGAGTCATGTCATCAAACAACCACTCTGGGAAATCTGTGTGTCCTGTCAAAACCACACTTACCATAGATCATAGAAATATTTGAAGTCATAAATTAAATCATAAGTACAACTTATAGCATACACTATCTTATTTATGTCTATGACATTGAGTTTACTTCAAAACTATAGTCATTTGGTTATTACATAGCTTGTCAACCTGTAGGTTAGCTCACCAATACTCATATACATGCAAATACAACACAATTTGCATATGATCATCCATATTTATATTGACATTCAATTAGGAAATGTATGCTTATTTACAACATGTCTCACATCCTTATACATTCACAACATAATTTTGAACTAGTATGCATGTACTGAAATTCCACAATTAAATTTGCATGTTCAACAAAATCACATAATGATCATCAACATGAACATATAACCATAAAATAATATTATGCACCACATAAATAGGTCCAGATGTACACCTCTCACATGTATATATCAGTCTAATTGAGTCCAAATAGTTACTAAGCAAGAATTACTAAGATGAGAAAAATTGAATCTCTAACTGCCTAAGGCCAAAATATGGGGGGTTACATACACCCACCCTTCAAGAAACTTCATGTTGAATTTGGTCATTCACAATATAAGAAAAATCATGACACAAGTACTATGTGTCTTCCCTCATAACAAATCATGTGCTATAATGGTCCCATTGGACCTTCACTTGATTACAACACGTTGATTTTAATATATTGATTAAGATTATCCCTATTTAGCAGACATCTTACTGTCCCCCGACTCTATTTTATTACCACTTGTAATTTAATTAATGAAAAGACTCAGTTCTTTTATAGATTTATTCGTCCTAATTTCGTATTTAAGTATAGTCTACTAGTTTGACAACCAAACAAAATCTTATTTCATTATTAGTTCTTTAGTTAAGTGAATATTATATTGAGTTCGATATAAATTTCATTAAGCCAAGCATACAAATCCACCTAGAATATCTTGATAATTATAACCAATTATCACTAACTTGATTATCACACTAACTCAAGTGATTCAATACACCATCACAAATTTTCCCTCGCTTAGGAACATTTAATAACATATTGCTAATTGATTGTCATGTGATGTCATCACTTCATAGTTTGGTCATTGTCCTCAATCTGACTTTCTTCTTGAGTCATACAAATTAAATCTTGACCAAGTTAAATGTTTAGTTTAGGATTCTTTTCATCAAAGTCAAGGAAAATCATGTTTTATATCAAAAATTTATTATTACAAACATGGCTATATTTAATGAGCACCATGTCTACCTTACTTCAGTGAGCATCACAAATCAAAAGTAAGTTTCCTATTAGGATCCATTCCACATTCCTCAATTAGTTGTCTTAAGGAATTTTTTTCTCACAATTTGTATTCGTACGTCTCAAATTTATATCCTTTATACCTACATACTACATACCAATTTTGGCCCTGGCTCTTTCTGGTTTCATCACTTGCACTCTTCAAGATCCTTCCTTTGCTATGAAATAAGTTCAAAAGTGGGATGAACATTCATCATTTATTATTCAACTTATAAATTGGTTTCCATATAGTGCTAGGGAAATTTCCCTTTAAGTGAACATGCATTTCTTCTTGCAAAATTTTGGATTTAGCTGCAAAGTTATCTTCACACAAAGTGGTGGTAGATAGTAATATTTTTAGTCACTTGCATTCATGGCCATAATCCCTTAGCGATAAACTCAATTTGACTTAACAATCAATGCATAACTAAACACAAATTGGGTCAATATCACATCAATTATTAACAATTCTTCCAAATACCATATCACAAACCATGATGTAATACAACATATCATCACAATATTTCTATTATTGTTCTAACTCAAGTTATGTATTCCCACATAGACCCTCTTACTACCCTGTGTAAGGCCCTCTTAGGGTATCCCTTAGGATTTTCATTATACTACTACTACTCCATAACATCTTCTCTATAAGTCACTAACATTCCTTATATTATATCATATTATTTATTATTCATTGTACACATATTCATCTGCAATTACATTTGTTTCCACTTTTTGTTTAAGCACATCATCAATTCATAACTTCATATATACTTTACATTATATGTAAACTCATCATCTCATTATCTCATAACCCTTCAAAACTCCACACACAGTTTTGATCCAGAAATTTCTCTAACATACTCTCTATATAATACATTTTTTGCCTCTTCATAATTTATTTACTATTTAATATTGAATATGGCCATCATCTTTTCTCGGGTCCATCAAAATTCCTTTTCTCTCTCTCTCTCTCTCTCTCTCTCTAGATTCTCTCTAATATAATTAACTCCCTTATTATACTATTTTCCTTAGACTACAATTCTCACTCATGGTCCCACTTACATTGTATGTCTTCTGCTTTAAACTACTTCTTAATTATCTTATACAAATTATCTCAATTTTCTACTAACCTTTGTAACATCATATCATGTTGCATTTCTCACATTTCCACACCTTGTATTAACATTGATAATCTTTGTATTATATCAATATTTATTTATGATATTTGTGACACATATATTTCTCTCTAACCGAGATTTACTCCATGTTATGTTCTTAATACACTTCTTGCATATCCTCTCACTATCATCAACCACCCTTCATGTCAACACTTTATTACTATTCATATCACATTGAATAATGCTTGTACTTTTTGTCACCCTTCCTACTCGTATCTCACTTCACACTCTAATAATTTATACTACTTGTCATTCTTGTATATTTATGTATCTATCCTTCATCTTTTCTCTTAATTTTCCATCATGATCACATACTAACTATCTTTTCATTCTTATATCCTCCTCATCGTTGCTATAATTCACTTTACTTATATTATATATTTCTTGATTCTTCTTCTTTGTTTTTGTTTTTTTACCTATCTCACAGTAACTGCATTACACTATCTTTTCTTCTGTTCTGTATGTACTCTCATTACAACTATTACACCATTCACTCCTCTAATAATTAATATGTTAACCTTGCATATATATTATAATAGCATATATATTATAAAATTACTCTTCCTTTCACAATCCTACCTTTTATATATAAACATACTTGTAATATCTTTACATATACCACATTTATATTACTATACTATGCTTAATCCTTTCGACCTTCACCACTTATTTTGTCGCTCCTACCTATTTTCTTCGTGGGTTCGAGAATCCATGCAGGAACTAGTTGGTGGATTCCTTTCTCTCCAAACTAGCCTAGTCTTTGGCGGAGGCCATGTGGAGATGGCGGGGTTTTAGTTCGTGGTGCGGGATTTTATTGGAAGAGACATAATTGTTATTAAGCATCTTAAATGTGTCATAAATGACCTCTTATGGGAGGGCAGTGCTTATATGATCCTGTCTTTCCGTTCAGGTTCTCTTAGCATTTGCTTTGATCTTGGGAGCTGTGCCTCTACTTGACGACATAGGATAAGATGTCCCTCGGATTGTGGAGCCCTTAGTGGAGTTTAGGTGGAATTTATCAAATCCAGGTGGGAACCAGTTTTTTTAAAACCTACAACAAGTTCTAGCGAAAATGGTAGATTCTTTTCTCTCCAAACTTGCCTAGTATTTAGCGGAGGCCATGTGGAGATGGTGGGGTTTTAGTTCATGGTGTGGGATTTTAATGGAAGGGACACAACTGTTATTAAGAATCTTAAATGTGTCATAAATGAGCTCTTATGAGAGGGCAGTGCTTATACGAGCCTTTCTTTTCGGTCAGGTTCTCTTAGCATTTTCTTTGATCCCGGGAGTTGCCCATCTACCTAACGATGGAGGATAAGATGTCCCTCGATTTGTGGAGCCCTTAGTGGAGTTTAGGTGGTATTTATATGTCGTTGTTGGGAGATTCCATGAAAAAATATGTTGTTAGTGCACTTATGTGTGTGGTTGACGAGGAGGCTTGGTGGAAGGAAAGTTTATTTAATCTACCTACAAAGGTACCAACTAACTCACTTCTACCAACCTCGAAACTTATTTCCTCGACGCAAACGCCTCACTTTGATTTGACTAGGCGGGGGGTGAACTTGGCTATCCCTTCATCGAATGTTGTTACTAACACTATTGTTGGGATTTCTAGACCGAGAGTGGAAGATTACCAGGGTAGTAGGAAGGTCGTCAGTGGATGTTACCAGTCTCAGAGTGATAGACCTTCCTCTATAGTGAAGTCTGCTCCTCGGAGAAAGACTGGTGCGAAAACTTGGATCCCCAACTGCTCTAGATGMAAGATGGTTTTGGGGGATGACTTAGGTTTAGAGGAGGCGGTAAGTCTGGCACTAAACACATTGGTGGGTCGCTTGTCTTACCACTCCCGGTGTAACACACCTATTACAGAGTGGGTTCGAAGGTTTTGGGTTCCATTGTTGGGGTATGAGCCAGAGGTATTTTATCTCCCRAGAGTTTGGTTTGGCTTTAAGTTTACTTCCCCAGAGGATTCTTCAAAAAATCTGGATAAATTTTGGATTTTTGATGAGGGGAGCTTGATGATCAAGTGATGGAGGTTTAGTTTCGACCTTGTAAATGACTATTTTCAATACAAGCATCTATGGGTCCTGCTCCCTAGCTTAACTTTAAATATTTGGAACGAGAAAGCCATGACCACAATTGGTAATGCACTAGGTCGGTTCATTAAAGTTGATGAACTGGCACTGAGTGCTCCTAAAAGAAGGATGGGGAAGATCCTTGTTACAATGGATATTCATTTTTTTCTTTTGGAGACTATTGACATACAGTGGCGTGGTCACATTATCTGCCAAAAGTTGGATTACATGGGTTTATTGTTTCGGTGTACTTTATGCCGTAAAACTGGCCACCTGAGAAGCGACTTCCAGCGTTTTTCAGAGGAGGAGGAATCATAAAACTCCCGACTTAGGAAGAGTATTGTTGTGATTCGTCGGGTGTTGACTCTTTCACTCAAGCCGCTTCCAATACTGGTTTTGTGGATTTTCCAAGTCTAGAATCTACGGATACGGTCACAGGTAAGTTAAAATCACACTCTGTCCTTCATTTTATTTTACACTTTCGGCCTAGGAAAGGGATTCTCTGGACACCAACACTTCCTTGGTGGTTGGTATAGCACCTCCACAGCCTCCTCCCCCGACAAATTTTAGAGAAGGTTCCTCCTCCTGTGAGACTATTCCCCAACTTTCTATGAGGGACAAGTCTGACTGTAGTTTGGAGTTGGTGAACCCTTCCCCTTTAGAGGTAAGAATAAATTATGTCCCTCCTTCTGGCATCTCATCTCCTTCTCGGGGCTTACAGACTATGGTTGTTGTAAATATTCTGGGGACTAGGGATGGGACCAGTGAGGAGGAGAGGGATTTTTTCCTACTGTCGGGTTATAGAGAGTCGGATCTTGGTGAGTGCTCCTTGAGGGAGACTCTAGAGACACTAATTTCGTTGCTCAGAGAGGTTGATACCCCACTCTCAATTCCCACCTTTCAAGGGAGAAATATTATTAAGAACAATGTTCCTGGGCATTAAAAAATTCTAGGGGGAATCTGGGATCCGACTTCTCCTAGTCAAAGGGCCTAGGTTTTGAGACCTCCCCCATTAAAACGCGGAGTGCGCGTAAGAAAGCTATCATTTCACTTCCTATTACAATTTCCCTTTCTACTTTTTTACTGACAACAAGGTTCTTAGAGGCATGAAATCCCTTGCTATGGATAAACCATGATCTTACTTTCCCTAAATCTCAGAGGGGTGGGGGACACCCTGAAAGTGGCCTCCATGCGCAGATTGTTGCGTAAGACAATCCTGACATTATTTTCTTACAGGAAACACTTGTGGATGAACAAAAAGCAAGGTTGTTTATGTTATCCTTTTTCCCTGGTTGGTTATCTTGTGCGGTTAGTTCTGTTGGAAATTCTGGTGGGTTATTGGTAACGTGGGATCCAAATAAACTAGTCTTGGATCCTTTTATCTACCGTGGAGGTATTATGTTGACCGATACTTCTTTGGATAATAACAAGCAGATTAATCTGCTCAATGTTTATGGGCCTTGAAACGAGAGGAAAGATTTTTGGGAGCAGGTGGCCTCTAGAGGTTTGTTGGCTTCTAATAATTTGATTGTTGCGGGGGATTTAAATCTCACCACTAGAGTGGATGAGGTCTAGGGAGATTTGACACATCTGGACAAATTGGCGGGCTTCTTTAAAGACTTGTTCCAAAAAAACCACTTAGTGGATTTGCTTCCGGGTGTCTTGGTCTCGACATGGAGAAATGACATAGAAGGGGTTGAATGTATTTCAAAAAGGTTGGATCTTATTTTGGTATCGAAGAACTTTTTAAGTCAAGCGGGCTGATTGAGATCCTAGGTGGAGTACCCATATATCTTAGATCATGCTCCAGTGGTTGCTCAATTTGAATTTCAGCAGTTTCCCTCAGCCTTCAATTTTAAACTAAATTCATCCTGGTTGATGGAGGCAAAGTTTATTGAAATTGTTAAAGAGGTTTGGATGGATCAAGGTTTTATGGTGGAATATGATATTCAACTTAGATTTGTGTGGAAGATGAAAGTGCTAAAAAACAGGACCAAATCTTGGGATCGACTCTAGAGAACTCTTCAGATTAGAAATGCTAGAGGAGGAGCTACGTGCAACACTCTCATCAATTCTGAGGGATGGGAGGGACTCGATACCTGACCGTCACATTAAAAATTTGGAGGCGGAACGTAATTATTTACTTCTCCTTGATGAATAAATCTGGAGACAGAGGAGCAGAGCAACCTGGTTGAAAAGTGATGATCATAATACAAGGTTTTTTCATAATTTTGCCAGTGCTAGAAGGAATAAAAAACATATTTGGGAGATTCTGGATGAGGATGGTCAGTATTACAAGGGGCAAGAGGATCTTAAAAGAGAAGCAAAAATACATTTCAAAGACTTGTTTGAACTCGACTATCCCCCCTCCTCTGCAGATCAATCTTATACTGCCAGTCTCTTTTCTCGTTTTGTAAATGAGGAGGATAATTCCCTCTTTGATCGTACATGCACAAAGTTAGAGATTTGGGAGGTCTTAAAACACTTTTCCAAAGATAAAATTCTAGGCCTTGATGGCTAGACGGTTGAATTTTTTACCCATTTCTTCGAATGATGATCTGTTGGAGCTTGTGGAGGATTCTAGGATCAGAGGGAAGGCCCAAAGCTCACTAAACTCTACTTTTCCGGCATTGATTCCAAAGGAAAATAAGCCTACGACTTTTGGAGACTACAGACCCATCACGCTATGCAATTTATGTTACAAACTGATAGCGAAGGTCATAGCAAATAGATTAAAGCATATCCTCTTAAGGTCATTGTCGAGTGAACAACTTGGTTTCTTAAAAGGTAGGCAGATTTTGGACGCTATAGGGATGACGCAAGAATGTCTACAAAATATAAAAATGAAAAATATTAAGGCTCTAATATTGAAGTTGGACTTAAAGAAAGATTGTGACTGTGTAAATTGGAACTTCCTAAGATTGATTCTGATACAAACAGAGTTCAGTTTGTCCTCTATAAACTGGATCATGAGTTGTGTTGTCTATAAACTGAGATTGATTCCAAAGGAAAATAAGCCTACGACTTTTGGAGACTACATACCCATCACACTATGCAATTTATGTTACAAACTAATAGCGAAGGTGTTATCAAACATATTAAATCCTATCCTCTCGAGGTCACTATTGAGTGAACAACTTGGTTTCTTAAAAGGCAGGCAAATTTTGGATGCTATAGGGACAGCGTAAGAATGTCTACAAAGTATAAAAAAGAAAAATATTAAGGCTCTAATATTAAAGATGGACTTAAAGAAAGCTTATGACTATGTAAACTGGGACTTTCTAAGATTGATTCTGATACAAAAGGGGTTCAGTTTGTCCTCTATAAACTGGATCATGAGTTGTGTTGTCAATTATTCTTTCTTTGTACTCATAAATGAAGAGGCATATTCTTTCTTTCAGAGTGATTATGATCTAAGGAAAGGTTGTCCATTGTTTCCTTTACTGTTCATTTTTTTTTATGGAAAGTTTTAGCTGGTTGCTGAAAAAAAGGCCAGAATGAGGGAAGTTTGATGGGGATGAAGGTATCCAGGATTGTCAAAGTTCTCCATCTATTTTTGTGGACGACATCCTCATCATGACAAAGGCCTCTCTAGAAGAGTGGTTGGAGATAAATACTCTTCTGAAGCTGTTCTGTTGTGCTTCGGGATTGAAAGTAAATCTGTGCAAATCTACATTTCATCATTCAGGTATTCAAGGGGAGTTATTGGAAAAGTTTAAAGAAGCCTTTACCTTTAATTATGTCAATCTGGCTGAAGGATTTAGCTACTTGGGATACTTTTTAAAAGTTGAGAAACTAATTTTTTTATGACTGGAGATGGCTCCTATCAAAAATCGAATATAGGATTGGACACTAGTGTAATAGGTGGTTATCCCTCGGGGGTTGTTGCATTCTTGTAAAAGTAGTGTTGGAATCTCAATCTGTGTATTGGATGGCTCTTGCAGTGGTCCCTAATTCTATGCTAAATAAAATCCTTTAATTGATCTATGATTTCCTATGCTCGGGAGGTAGCTTGACTCACCATTTCCATCTTTGCAGTTGGGAGGTGATTGCAAAACCGAAATCTTTCAGTGGTTGGGGTCTTAGAAATATTTTCCATTTTAACCGAGTGTTGGATGTAAAATCTTTGTGGCGTGTTTTGACAAAGGAAGGTATTTGGCATAGGGTGATAAAGGATAAATACCTACCCTATATTTCTATCTCAACTTGGCTCATATCGGCCTCAACATTCCAGCCACTGGCCTCGCAAACCTGGAAAAACCTACTAAAGTCTCTTCCTCTTATAACACATTGGTTAAGTTGGAATCCTGGAAATGGGAACTCAGTTTTAATTGGCCAAGACAAGATTTTGGGTATCAGAAACTCATCACTGCTCTCACAGGATCTGTTATTGTCTCTAAAAAATCAGAATATTAGGTATCTCTATCAATCCAGGGCTCATAATTCAAAGGGGTGCATTACTGCTCAGTGGAAAAGTAGTTCAGATTTGGGCCTTTTGGGTGTTCTAGCTCTTGAATGGAGCTCTTTTTGCAAGGTTTTAATTGGATCGGGGGTACAATTCCAGAAAAGAGAAGAAAACATAATTTGGACTGGTGGAGACAACTCGGGATTACTATTTGTTAAAAATGTTTATAATGCTTTACAATTTTTTTTTGGCAGCAAGAATATGTTGGTTGGAGGAGGCTTTTATGGTCTTGGGATATTGCTTTAAAAATCAGACTTTTCACTTAGCTTGCAGTGGAGGACACAATTCTAACTTGGGATAACCTTATCAAAAAAGGCTGGGAAGGACCAAGCCTTTGCCTGTTATGCTCCAAGGACTCTGAGTCTGTCTTGCACCTATTTGTCAAGTCCTCCTTTACTCTACAGGTGTGGCAGAAGTTATACTCTACTCTTCATATAAGATCATCTTGGGAAGGTGACACATTATCAGATTGTTATACTAGTTGGATGAAAAGAGAGTGGAACTTTAGTACCTTGCCCTCCTTGGCCTGCTGGTTCATTTGGCTGGAAAGAAACAAACAAATCTTTGAAAATTGTAATCTTTCCATTAAGCTGGTGTGGGGTGTAATATCCCCCGGTAGTGCCCCAGTTATATTATGAATTATAATCATGTTTATGAATTGTAATCATGTTTTGTAGGCTGGTGAGTCAAGTATTGATAAGTTGGCGGGCTTATGTGCTTATTAGGTCAGAGAGCCTAAGTGTTAAAGGCCAAGAGCCTGTTTTTGTATATGTAATTATGCAGAACATTAATAAAGATTAAACATCGATGCGTGCCAACTGACCACAAAGAAAGAGTGATGGGGGACTAAGTTTCCACAAAATGGGTAAGGGAAAGGGGGCTGAAAGGTTTGGAAGAGGGTCTAATCTTGAGGGCTTAAGTCCTTGAGATAATAATTATTATTATTCCAAAGTGGTGTGAAAGGTATATTTTCATCCTAAGTTCCTGGAAAAAGGAAACACATACTTGATGGAGTGCATGCAGATTCATAGACGACATGTGTTGGCCCAGGCACATGCAATTTAACCCAAGAATTGAGTCGTGATGGGGGTTCTTCCTCCATTCTTCCGTCCGTTGTCTGAACCATGTGTGGTGGGTGTCTGATCTCTACATGCATACCCTCACACAGCTCTGAAACCAGAAAACCGTGATGTTTTCCTGAGAAGTCAACGCATCCTCCATCTAAAGTGTTTGGTCTACGTTCGACCTCTGTGTTGATTCCTTGTCACGCACCTTGAAAACCAGTGGAAAACCCGTGTATTGAGTCGTGTCTCCTGTGTGTCCTGTGAACCCAATTTATCCACACTGCAAATCTGAGTTCGTGCTTAACCGTTTGGGTTGCTGTCTTCTGTGAAACCTGAGTATACCATTATTGTCTATGCCGTGTGTGTTATAATTGTGGTCTTTTGTGGCCACGCAGTCCCTTGATTGAGTGTGATTGGCTACCATCATATGTTCCTTGCTGAACCTTATTGTTGGCCTCCTTGTGCTGGAATAGAGATGAAGAAGCAGGTTGTCAGGCCTATGTGCAACAATCTTTCTAGGTGAGAGAGGTGGTTGTGGTTGAGGAAGCAGGTTGTCAGGCATGTGAGTGACTCTCTCTAGGTGAGAGAGTGCGCGGAGGAAGTGAGAACTCCTAGAAGGGGTCATGTAGCTACCACAAAGCTCAGAGAATTTTGGTTCAGCCTGTTGCTGAAGCCCAAGGCAAGGGAGGTTTAGTAGCCAAAGGACTGTCATGGTGACAGTGAAGGTGTATACTCTTGGGGTGGGACATGCATGTGGGGAACGAGAGTCTTTGAGAAGTGGGAATAAGTGGCTCCTAGGAGAGAATCCATCCTCATAAACTGTGTGTCTTCTTGTTGACCTTGCCCAGCCTAGGATTCCCTTGCCCGGTGGAGCTTAGTCCTAGCTCGGGGGTGACCTACTGCTGAGCGTGATGAATAACGCGGTCTAAGGCTAGGAGGTTCATGGAAGGTCTACACACAAATGATGGAGTTACCCAGTTTCAAAGATAAGTATCATTATGTGCTTAATTTCAATTAAAATGCATGTTTGTGATGCTTGTAAAATTATCATGTATTTCGTTGCAATGATATTTATTATTAATTCTGTTTACAGTTTGTATGATGGCAGTAACTCTATGTTAAATGAGTTAATATGATTTAATATGCATGTTATAGATATATTTATGAGAATGTTACGTGTAGTGGCGTTGCCCGACAGTGGGGGTTGATGGCTGGGGACATTACAATATGTTATTAGAGCCATAGTTTCAACGTTGAGCCTGGATGGGCCGGATTAGTGGTCTTTGGACCCAAGGTTTTGAGTGGAAATGGTGTTGGGATGGAGCCAATTTCGAACGTTAGAATGTTTCTGAGTGCCAAGGGGTTACTTGGTTGAGTTACAAAGCTCAGGAAGAGTAGCGGTAGAATAAAACTGTAGCCAGCGTGGTATTTGACCACAGAGAGAGAGAGCTCAACAGTTGGGGTGTTGGAGTCGTAGGATCTGTTTGGGAAAAAGGAGAAACCTTAACGACCGTCAGATCAGGAGAAGTGTAATGCATTGAGGCACAAACTTTCGAAGGAGATCTACACCATAGATCGTAGGAAAAGAGCCTAACCATTAGATCCATGTCCAGGAAGGCAAAGGAAAATCACTTCGGAGGATTTCAAGTGTGGAGTGTGACAAACTCCCAAAGTCTCAAAGTAGATCACAACCGTTTGTTGCGAAGGACACACATCAAGAGATCGTGTACTTCGAGAGGAGGCAAGTGTTGTGAGTTTGAAACCCCTGAAGCCCGAAGTGTCAAAGTCACTCATAGCCATTGATCGTGAAGGAGGACACACATCGGTATATCATGAACTCCGGGGAAAAGTGCTCCGAGAAAAAGAGAGCGTAGAGGAGTTGAAACTCTCGAAGCCCAAAGAGCTGAAGTGGTGAGTCATGATGATGTCACCTGGAGGTGACATGGACACATGAGATGTGTGCCACGTTTCAGTGRGTTTMGAACCCGTGGAATATTTAAATGGCATTTGGAACATGACGAGTGTCACCCATCTGAATGGGCCACGCATCAATCGCTAGTATTTTTCCATGTGGCATCCTTTGTGAGAAGGGTTAGTGGGGCCCGAGTACGCGCTTATTGATCTARCGCTTGGTCACAACCCATGGTCGCATGGGTTGGGAATTAAGAGAAAGGGGCTAGTGCCCGAAAAATTAGCAGAGCAGAGCTCCGAAAGGAGAAATCTGCGGGGATTCTTGATTGAATGAGAATAACAGAGAATGAAAACTGAATGTTTTCTTGAATCAGATTTTTTTATGAATGTTGTGAGATTTGTTAAGGAATAATGGCCTGACAAATTCTAGTTGTCTGCACATTGTGTTTGCAGAAGTTTAACGAGTGCTAGAATCGAGTAGAGTTGCCACTTAGTGAAAAAGAAATGGAAGAGGCACAGACTGCTTCCAGTTCCAAGGATGAAGCAAAAGGAATGGATGTTCATTTGGGAGTTGAAGGGTCGAACTCCAATGGGCATGGAGAAGAGATAGATAAGGAAGGGCATATGATGAAAATCATTGAAAGATTGAGGAAAGATGCCCAAACTCACCAAGAAGATAGCAAAAATCTCATGAAAGATAAGGAACAACTGAGAGAATTCAACTTAAATATGATGAAGAGTCTGGAGAGAATAGAAAAGAAGTTGGACAATGAGAGAGACTCGAGAAAAACAGGGAGTCACCCAACTTTTGAGGGAAGAAGATCAAGGAGTGTTGGTAAACACCATCATCACTCCCAAGGTCACTCCAAGAGGAGGGCACACAGTAGTTCAAGAACATCTCCTACCAGAAATCATAGGATATCTGGAGTGGATGAACTGAAGGGATAAATGAACAAGATTAAGTCTCCTACATTTGATGGAGAACACAAGAAGGAGGAAGATGCTGAAACATGGTTGCTTGGCATGAGGAAATATTTCCAACTGCAGAATTATTCCTCTCATGCAGAAGGTAGAATTGCAATGTATCAATTGAAAGGAAAAGCATCCATGTGGTGGGACCAACTTTTGCAAGTGCAACACATTAGAGAGAAAGATATCACTTGGAAAGAATTCAAGAGGTATTTCAAGAAGAAATACTTGACTAAAAGATACTACGATAGAAAGATGAAAGAGTTCTTTGAACTCAAGCTGGGCAGCATGACCATTGATGAATACAAATGAAGATTTTTGGAATTACTGAAGTATGTTCCATTCATCATAGATGACACTGTCAATATTCAAAGGCATCTGAGTGGACTGCCACCTTCCATTGGGGACAAGATTCAATATGATGACCCAAAAACTATGGAAGAAATGATAAGAAGAGCGAAATGATTATATGAGTAGGAAAGAGATAAGCCTACTTTCCGTAAGGCTTGGGAAGACAAGAATAAATTCAAGATGGATCAGAGGAAGAAGGGAACTAAGCCACCCTTTTTCAGGAACAATCCTCAGGGAAAACCATCTTTTAGAGAGCCCAGGAAGGCTGAAGTGGGTGGGAAAATGCCAAGGCCTCCACCTATGGAATGTTGGAGTTGTAAAGGGAACCATAGGTACAGAGATTGCCCCCACATAAATGATAAAGTGAGAGTTGTTCACATTGTACAGTAGGCTGAAACAATGGAGGACATGGGCAGTAGAATACCATGGATATACGCAACCCTGGACAACAAGCAAGATGAATATCAGTCGTACATGATTGAAGTGGAAGGTATGATCAATAACCATCCCTTCACCATTTTAATTGATTCAAGGGCTAGCCATAGTTATATAGATCCCAGAGTGGTAGAAAGTTTGCAATTGTCGAGAAGCAAACATGAAAAGTCTTGGTTAGTGCAGCTGGCTACAGGAATCAAGAGAAAAGTCACTGAGTTGGTTAAGTCTTGTCCTATGGACATGAATGGACTGAGCACAAAGGCTGATATGAACATTCTTCCTTTAGGTTCTTATGAATGTCTAATTAGGATGGACTGGTTGGACCAACACCATGCCATCTTGGACTATCGTAACAAGGAATCCACTTGCCTGGATGAGGAAGGAAATCGAAAAACAGTCCAAGGAATTCCCAAAGTTGTTGCTATCAGAGAAATCTCAGCAATGCAACTAAAGAAGTGCTACAGAAAAGGCTATCAATTATTTGTAGCCCATGTGGAGGAAGCATATAAGGACGAAGTCTCAAAGATTGGAGATCATGCGGTACTAAAGGAGTTTGAAGATGTATTCTAGGAGGTATCCAGACTACCCCTGAAGAGAGATATTGACTTCTCTGTAAACTTGATGCCTGGAGCAACTCCAGTGTCAAAAGCTCCTTACAGAATGAGTACTCCAGAGCTGAAAGAACTACAATTGCAGCTTGATGAACTTTTGAAGAAGGGGTATATACACCCAAGTGTGTCACCTTGGGGTGCCCCAGTCCTGTTCGTGAAGAAGAATGACAGGACACTGAGATTGTGTATCGATTTCAGACAATTGAACAAAGTAACTGTAAAGAACAAATATCCTCTGCCGAGGATTGATGACCTCTTCTATCAGTTGAAGGATGCAAAGATATTTTTGAAGATAGACCTCTGGTTGGGATATCACCAGGTAAGGATAAAGAATGAAGACATTAGCAAGACCGCCTTTAGAACAAGGTATGGTCATTATGAGTTCACAGTGGTGTCTTTTGGGTTGTCGAACGCACCCGTTGTTTTTATGTGCCTGATGAATGGTGTATTCAGGGACTATCTAGACAAGTTTTTCATAGTCTTCCTAGATGACATTCGGGTGTATTCCAAGTCGGAGGAAGAGCATGAACAACATCTGAGGATGGTGTTGTAGGTGCTAAGAGAGCACAAACTATATGCCAAGTTGAGCAAGTGCTCATTTTATTAGGAGCAGATCCATTACTTGGGGCATATTATTTCGAAGGATTGGATAGTTGTATATCCCGAGAAGATTGAGGCCATCAGAGAATGGTCAACACCAAAGAATGTGATGAAAGTCAGATCCTTTATGGGTCTAGTTGGTTATTACAGAAGGTTTATCGCAGGGTTCTCAAGGATAGCTCACCCTATCACTTCCTTGCAAAGGAAGGAGAAGAAGTTTCAGTGGATAGAGGATTGTGAGAGAAGCTTCCAACAATTGAAGCAACTGTTAACCAGTGCTCTAATCCCGAGGATTGCAGATTCGAATGAAGATTTTGTGGTGTGCACAGATGCATGCAAAGAAGGATTGGGAGGAGTCCTCAGTTAGAATGGATTCGTAATTTGTTATGAATCCAAAAAGTTGAAAGAGCACGAAAGGAACTATGCAACTCATGATTTGGAGTTGGAAGCCATAGTACACGCTCTAAAGAAATGGAGGCATTACCTCATGGGAAGGAGGTTCGAACTGAGGAGATACCATAACGGTCTGAAGTATTTGTTAGATCAACCAACATTGAATGCTAGGCAGAGTAGGTGGTTGGAGTTTCTTTGTGAATATGATTTTGATATCAAGCATATGAAAGGGAAGGAGAATAAAGTGGCTGATGCACTCAGTAGGAGAGTCCATGAATTGCATGCTACAACCATTAGCATGTACCGAACTGATATTAAGGGCATACTTTCGGAAGCTGCAAATATAGATTTGCAGTACAGGGATTTGGTAGCAAAGCTACAACAAGGTAAGATGCCACAGAAAGTGGAGAATTATAAATTAGAGGTTGATGGAACACTTCTTTACAAGAACATAATTTATGTACCTAATGTCCAGGACTTGAAACTTATGATTTTGCATGAAATGCATAATGTGCCTTATGCTGGGCACTCTGGATATCAGAAAACTATGGCAGTAGTCAAGAGCCATTACTTTTGGCCAGGTATGAAGAAAGAGATTGCAGAATACATCTCTATATGTATGGAGTGCCGGAAGGTTAAAGTTGAGTAAAGGCACCCAGTAGGGTTGCTGCAACCTTTACCCATTCCTGAGTGGAAGTGGGAAGTGGTGACAATGGATTTCATCATAGGATTGCCCAGAATAGACAAGCAACATGATTCAATCATGGTGGTAGTAGAAAAGCTTACGAAAGCTTCCCATTTCATTCCGTTAAAGACTACTCACAAGGCAATGGATGTTGCCGACATCTTTATGAAGGAAGTGGCACGATTGCACAAAATTCCCAAGACAATTGTGTCTGAAAGAGACCTAAAATTTACCTCAAATTTTTGGAAAGGGTTGTTCAAAGGATTTGGAACAAATCTGAACTTTAGCATAGCCTATCATCCTGAGTCTGATGGGCAGACAGAGCAGGTGAATCAAGTGATAGAAGACATACTGAGGATGTATGTGATGGACAAACCATCAAAATGGGAAGACTACCTACACTTGGTAGAATTCGCCTACAACAATGGGTATTAAGCATCCTTGAAGATGAGCCCATTTGAAGCACTTTATGGCATAAAGTGCAATACTCCAGTAAGTTGGGATAATCCAGTTGATAGGGTAGTAGTTGGGCCAGATTTGCTCAAGGAAATGGAAGACCAAATGCTAAAAATTAAGCAAAATTTAAAGGCTACCCAAGACAGGTAGAAAAGTTATGCTGATAAGAATAGAAACCACAAAGATTTTAAAGTGGGTGACCATGTTTTCCTAAAATTAAAATCCAATAGAAGTTCCCTGAAGATGGGAAGCTGCTCCAAGTTGGCAGCCAGATTTTGTGGGCCATTTGAAATCTTAGAAAGGATTGGGCTAGTTGCATATATGGTTGCATTACCTGCATCCATGACTGTACATAATGTGTTTTATATTTCATTGCTTAAGAAATATATACCTGATGCTAATCATGTAATCGATTGGAATGTGATTCAGGTGGAGCAAGAAGGTGTTCTGCAAGTGCATCCTGTGCACATATTGGACTGGAAAAGCAAACAGCTCCAGAATCGAGCCATAGGGCTTGTAAAGGTCCAGTGGACCTGGTACGGTCCCGAGGACGCGACATGGGAGAATGAGGATGCTATGTGGGCAGAATGCCTGCATCTTTTTGAAGATTTTGAAAATCTTGTTGATGCTGTGTAAAGAGTTGCACCGAGGATAGTGCAAAAATAAGGGGAGGGGATTGTAATATCCCCCAGTAGTGCCCCAGTTATATTATGAATTGTAATCATGTTTTGTAGGCTGGTGAGCCGAGTATTGATAAGCTAGTGCGCTTATGTGCTTATTAGGTCAGAGAGCTTAAGTGTTAAAGGCCAGGAGCCTGTTTTTGTATATGCAATTATGCAGAACATTAATAAAGATTAAACATCGCTGCGTGCTAACCAACCACAAAGAAAGAGTGATGGGGGAATTAGCTTCCACATAATGGGTAAGGGAAAGGGGCTTGAAAGGTTTGGAAGAGGGGCTAAGCTTGATGGCTTAAGTCCTTGAGATAATAATTTATTATTATTCCAAAGTGGTGTGAAAGATATATTTTTATGCTAAGTTCCTGGAAAAAGGGAATGCATACTTGATGGAGTGCATGCACCTTCATGGGTGACATGTGTCGACCCATGCACATGCAATTTAACCCAAGAATTGAGTCATGATGGAGATTCATCCTCCATTCTTTTGTCCGTTGTCTGAACCGTGTGTGGTGGGCGTCTGATCTCTGCATGCATACTCTCATGCAGCTCTGAAGCTAGAAAACTGTGAAGTTTCCCTAAGAAACGGACACATCCTCTGTCTGAAGCATTTGAGTCTGCATTCGACCTCTGTGTTGATTCCTTGTCAGACACCCTGAAAACCAGTGGAAAAACCGTGGACTGAGTTGTGTCTCTTGTGTGACCTATGAACCCAATTTATCCACACTGCAAATCCAAGTTCGTGTTTAACCATTTGGGTTGTTGTCTTCTGTGAAACCTGAGCATACTGTAAGTATCTATGCAGTGTGTGTTATAACTGTGGGTTGTTGTGGTCACGCAATCCCTTGGCTGAGTGTGATTGGCTACCGTCATTTGTTCCTTGCTGAGCCTTACTGTTGGCCTCCTTGTGTTGGAACGAAGTGGAAGAAGCAGGTTGTCAGGCCTGTGTGAACCACTCTCTCCAGGTGAGAGAGGTGGTTGTGGTTGAAGAAGCAGGTTTTCATGCCTGTGAGCAACTCTCTCCAGGTTAGAGAGTGTGCGGAGGAAGTGAGAACTCTTGGAAGGGGTCCTGTAGCTACCACAGAGCTCGGAGAATTCCGGTCCGGCCTATTGCTGAAGCCCAAGGCAAGGGAGGTTTAGTAGTCGAAGGAATGTCTTGGTGACAGTGAAGGTGTATACTCCTGGGGTGGGACAAGCATGTGGGGAATGAGAGTCTATGAGAGTGGTCATAAGTGGCTCCTGGGAGAGAATCCATCCTCATAAACTGTCTGTTTTCTTGTTGACCTTACCTAGCCTAGGATTCTCTTTCCTAGTGGAGCTTAGTCCCATCTTGTGGGTGACCTACTGCTGAGAGTGATGAGCAACGAAGTCTAAGGCTGGGAGGTTCATGGAAGGTCAACANTGTGGGGAATGAGAGTCTATGAGAGTGGTCATAAGTGGCTCCTGGGAGAGAATCCATCCTCATAAACTGTCTGTTTTCTTGTTGACCTTACCTAGCCTAGGATTCTCTTTCCTGGTGGAGCTTAGTCCCATCTCGTGGGTGACCTACTGCTGAGAGTGATGAGCAACGAAGTCTAAGGCTCGGAGGTTCATGGAAGGTCTGCACGCAGTTGGTGGAGCTACCTAGTTTCAAAGATAAGTATCATTATGTGTTTAATTTCAATTAAAATGCATTTATGTGATGCTTGTAAAATTATCATGTATTCCGTTGCAATGATATTTATTGTTAATTCTGTTTACAGTATGTATGATGACACTAACTCTATGTTAAATGAGTTAATTTGATTTAATATGCATGTTATAAATAAGTTTATGGGAATGTTCCGCGTAGTGGCATTGCCCGATAGTGGGGGTTGATGGTCGGGGATGTTACAATGGGCCTCTGAAAGGGAAGGGCCTTAGGATCTTAAAGACTCATGTATTTACTCTACCTACTGTGGGATGGTTTGATGGTGCAACTCAAGAAAATGGGAATCTGAGTGGGGCAGGAGGAGTTATAAAAATCGCATAAGACGCTAGTTCATCCCTAGTACAAATTCAAGGGCTGAACTTCTAGCTGTTTGGGTGACTTTAACTTTAGCATTCCGGCTGGGGCTTGATGAGCTACAAGATTTTGGAGATTCAAAAATTGTAATTGAGTGGCTGAATTGTAGGGGAAATTTAAATGTTACCTCTCTAATGGGCTGGAAGGACAGTATCAGGGATTTAATCAAATCCTTCAGTACCATCAGGTTTGAACATATATTTAGAGAACAAAATGTGGAGGTAGATGCCCTCTCCAAAAAAGCGCTCCAGGCTCTTGAAGGGAAGATCAAATACAACAAATGGATTGAAGGACATGAGGGCCCCTCACACTATTTACATCTCTATTAATTCCTGACTTTCTTCTATATTTTTGGAGACAATGTTTCCTTTTTGAAGACTGTGTATTACCATAGTAAATTATTGTGGTAAAATTATGTGTAGTACTCATAAAATGCTATCTTGTATGATGTGGAAGCGCTTTAGTTTGGACATGGTCCTTAAGCTCTTGTAGAGATGACTATTTCCCTCTCTTTTGAAGGATCACCTTTATGTGTGGTTTAGAGTTTTGGATGGTTATTTTGTCTATGTACATGTATTTGAAAACACCATATATTCTAATATATTGAGAAACTATCTAGTGAAAAAAATTAAGTTATATGTTATCTTGTTAACTTTAACTTAATTATCAAATCCTTATAACTATTTAATTTATTTAACATTAATACATTATTTTATCTCATTTTGTAATAATAAAACATGTAAATAAAATGAAATTATATATATATCGATCTGGGCCAAATAGTCAGGGAGGTTGAAGGTGAGGGCGCTTTCCAGCCGGTTATTTCCTTACTGAGAGGACAAGTAGTTGGTTATTCAAAAGCTATATAATTGATATTTTAACAAAACTTTAATAATTAACTAATTACATTATTAAATACTATATATATGTTTTAATAGGAAAGTTGGATAGATACTTAAAAGTGATTTTTGCAGAATTTAGAACACGTTTTAACATAAATTGTAAATTAGAAGATGTTGGCTTTTAGTTTAATGCACCATAATTACGCTGAAAGGCGTATACCTATTGACAATGGGCACATTTAATAGGTTTTTAGTTCTTAATACTTTTTTTATGGATGAGATTAAATATGCCTAGAATATTCTTAGTCGTCACAATAAATGAATGGTTCTGATTTTATCCATTAACATCCGAGCTGTTATAAAGACATCCGTTTATATGTTTTTTCTTTACATTTACCTAATTGTGTTTAAAAATAACTGTGTTCACTAACTTATTGCCACGTCTACCTAATTAAAAAATATTAAGGTATTCGCACACGTATTAAGGCGTTTCATGTTTCTGCTGCCTGAGTTTGGTGACTGCATTTCTGTGCTAGCATCACCAGCGATCACCAGTACATGCTTGCGTTTTAACAATACATACTTGCGTTTTTAATAGCCATAAGTTAAGAGTGGAACTGTGCCTTTAAACAGCCCGAGACTCTTGATACGACACATTCTGAGCCGTATCAGTAGTCTCGGGCTGTTTAAAGGCACAGTTCCACTACTGCGACTCTACTGACGGATCCTTCCTTCTGTGACAGTACTGTGCCTAATCCGTGGTGTCTGTCTCTGCCTGTAGCCTTTGTTGTCCGCCTCCTGTTCGGGGCTTTGCTTCTTGTCGTTGTTATGCCATGTCGGGTCGTCTGGATTGTGACTGTCTTACTTGCGTCCTGTTGGTTCAAGGTTGACATAGAGTCTAGGGGGATGTTTCTTCTGCACACGCGCACACACTGTAACAAAAAAAAAAAAATTCACCAGTTGACCGAGTAGTCTTCCTTAGCTAGGAGGGTTGTAGCCATAAGTTTAACAGTCGTAAGCTGCCTTTCGACGTTCACTATCCACGACTTAACGACTGTGCTAGTTTAAATAGAAAATGTCCCACAATGTATGTAAGTTCTACCAGCGATAGATTCGATCTATGATGGTATCGGATGAGAGAGACTGCCCCTTTCCTCCACGTTGTTGCACTCGGTAAGGCATGGAAGGGAAAATTATTTAAGTAATTTTTTTTAAAGTTTAATATAATATAATTAATAAATTTAGTTTTTAACATAAGTTATATTTATTTTTTATTTATTGAACTTAAAATTATTTAAGTAATTTTTTTAAAAGTTTAATATAATATAATTAATAAATTTAGTTTTTAACATAAATTATATTTATTTTTTATTTATTAAACTTAGAGAATATATATGTAATTTTTTTTATACTATTTTGTTTTTGTTTTTAAACTTAAGTTGTATTTATTTTATTATATATGTACGTATTCATTTTAAATGTATAGACTATGCCTCAAAATAAAATACCCATTTTCCTTTTTTTTATTAATATAATAATTAGTATACCCAATGCAATAACTAGTATAACTAAAGATTTATTTTACTTGAAAATAAAAATAAAATCTCTTTTTCTATATATTTTTTGATTTTGTCTGAAATTTAGTTAGAAAATGTTGGATCCACATATTTGAGTTTATATAMATATATCATGTGAGTTTTCTTCCCCTGGGTTTTACTATAGTTTGTCATGTGAGTTTAGGTTTTGTTAATTTATTCAACATGGTTTGTTGTTCACACATCTTGATTTTTTTTTWAAAATTTATTTAACCTTCATATTTAAGGAGATATATTTTATAAATACATAACTACACTTTTTAAAACCCATATTTATCATTTYACAATTCATCTTCATTCAATAAATATGGAATATATCTTACTTTATTTTCACATCATATAAGAAAAACACTAACACACAATGCAATGAAAACCCCTTTAACACCTTCCCCCTAAGTTCACATCYCCTAAGTTCACATCTGAAAAGGTGTTATGAAATTTTGTAAAATACCCATCTACTAAATTATCATTAATTTCTAGTAAGAACATTCATGTAGATAGAATTTAAGCATCATTGGAATTATCCAAGCAAGTGTAATTAAAGTGTTAGCAAAAATAAAGTGTTCTATTTTTTGGGAATACTAAGAGGGGGTGAATTAGTATTTAGTTATTTTAAGCAATCTTTAACACTTTAAAGTTGTAGAAGCATTATGTAACATTATTCAATTGTTAAATCACAACATATCACATCACATGCACAATGCACAAAGATTTTACGTGGAAACTTAATCGGGAGAAAGCCACATAATGTTTTCTTAAAATAATAAGGATTACATTCAATTTATGTGCACCAACACAAAGGAAGCCACTACTCCCTGGCTTTACCATCACCAATTGGAAGGAGGCACCAACCTCTTGGATTCTCCAACACCAATTGGAAGGAGGCACCAATCAACTGAATGTTTTTAGGCACCAACCTAAAAGGAGACTCTGATCTCCTCCCTAGCACCACCCTAGCACCACCCTACCACCCTGATTTTGAAGTCTTGTCCAATCTGCCCTAAAATTGGGGCTACTTCCAATTATCTTGCTTTGACTCTTCATTTCAACCTATTGTTCACTGCTGCACACACACCTATACACACGTCCTTGAATGGTCTTCACTTCACCATGCAATCCTTAGATTTGCACTCTCAACTCTGACTACAACCACCTATCCTGCACTTGACTTATCTTTCAGATTGTCCTCAACTCACCTTGCCATATGCTATGCTGGTCATAGATCTGCAATTGTCACTTTTGATTATGCCAATGTCACTAAAAAATTTTCTACTATCTAAATATGTCACACTCTTGTTGTAGCCTTTACCTCAACAATAGCTTCACCAATGTGCCTTAACTTGAACTCAAAATTGCTTTCAAAATAGTCCTCAATGCGTTGTCCAATCTACTATCAAATTTGTTGTCAAAATTGTCAAAACTGCTGTCAAAATAGCTCTGGAATAACCCTTATACTCAACCCTAGTTTGGCCTCAGATCAAAACCCTTCTCCTCTGCTTAACTCAACCCTTACACAACCCTGATCTGCGACCTATAATGACCCTCAAACTCTGCGCTAACCAGACCCTAATCCTGGTCAAACACTTCTGCTCCTTGGCCCTGCACCTACAATAAAAACCCGAGCCACAAAGAAAAAATAAATGACTTCACTGCCTCAAACTTGCCTCATATTTCATAGTTTTCCATCCATGAGAGTAAGTTGTTGAATTCCGAACGAATGCATGTATTTATAGTGGATAGAGGGGGTCCTAATGGGGGCTCACCTGTCCCTAAATTGCTCAAAAACTCAATTTATTAAGTGAGTTGACCACAACAAGAAAAATCATAAATTAAATTATTTTAATTTTTTCTTAACCACTCCTTCTTTAGGGGCCGATCCATGCAATGGGACAAATTCACATGATCAACTTTAAGAGGGAATATCTCCTCAACCGTGAGGAACCATGTGGCGTGCCACCTACCGTTGGAAACAAATTGATGAGGGCTATCAATCCATGGAGGTTTTGCATGCATTTGCAATGTTCTTCATTCTCTTTTTCCTCAATCAATTGCAAGGCTTATAGGACGATCCTTCCACATCCTTGTTCTTTGTCAACTTGACTTGACATCATTGATGACACTTCAACAAAATCAACCATGCTTGACTATTTATTTGACATCAATGAAAACATTTCAACAATCTCCCCCTTTGTCATTGATGGCAACACACTTGCCATAACTCCCCTTGTAATCATGCTTCTTGATCTTTCTCTCCCCCTTTGACATCAATGGAAAACGGTAACTCCCCCTGACACTGTCTCTTCTCTTGAATGCATCTTCACAACACTTCTTGGCATGCACTCCCCTTAATGAAATTTTCTCTTCTGATATCTGACACTGAAATAGAACTGCTCCCCCTGAGCTTGAACTCCCATTTCATCTTTCTGAACACATTTAGTTCAAGGATATGCTTTTAACATATTTGGCATTGCTTTCTTCCTTCTTATCTTCAAAATTGGAGAGTATCTTTGTATAGTTCTGTTTACTGAGTCCACAAAAAAATGCAAGTTCCCCTCCTTTGGGAACTATTGTCATGCAATCTGTTAACTCCCCAAATAAATCTTTGGTTTTATTTGATTATTAGGTGATAGTTTGTGACCTCAAGTCGTTTTTGCTTAGGTTTTTGGTTCTGTTTTAGAAAATAATGTGGTCCATGAAGTATTCTTTTCCAGAATTTCTATGATTCATTTTCAACAGCTAACTTTTGTTTGAAAGTCGGATGTGTGCTGAGGAAAGTTTCGACTTTCCACAGCTAAGGGACACTTTTCATTAATGGGTGCGCTGTTGAAAGCGGTCAATCTCAAAAGGTTTGAAAATAAGTTCGTGGGTGGCACGCTGTGGAAAGTACATGCTTTCCATAGCTAAGGAGTGGTTTCAATCAATATGGTGCGCTGTTGAAAGTAATTACTTTCCGCAGCTAACAGGGGTTCCTTCGCAGAGTCGCGCGCTGGTGAAAGTGGCAAGTGAGCGTTTGGCAGAGGCGTTCTCCACGGGTCATTGCTACATGAAACGGGAATCATGTGCGTGATATCCACGTATGAAAGCAATGATGATGTGATCACCCCCACGTCAAAACGAATCCAAGGCATGCGCTGATAGGAGTGGGCAATCATGGAAACTAAATCATGCACGTCAGAAATGACTGTAATTTGAATTCATTCTAGAACCCACGCTCAACACTCATCACATTCAGAATGGCAAGTTCGTGTTCGGTGATGCAGGTACAAAGGAGGTACCGTCGGCCTGACACCATCAAATCAAACAAAGGGTTCATATCACAAACCGTTTCCAAGACACTGTCGAAGTTTTCATTTAATTCAAAACAGAGCCGAAGCCCAGACTGCTTTCAACAGCGCAGGACCTCGGCTCGACTGACAGCTAACAGGGGTTCTAATTGTCAAAGTTTTGAACTACAAAATGGGGAGAAAACGTAGTGGCGCTTTACTCAAGCGAGAATTGGATAACTTATCCTTTTTGCAATCGCATACCGAGGTTCAGAGGCATTTTTCAAATGCAGGGTGCATGGAATTTGTAGAAAGGTTACAAATTGGGTATCACCAGGCCACAGCTGAAGCCTTCGCTAAGACATTTGATGGCAACAAAGCTCGCGTTGGCTCTGTGGAAATCAAGGTGGATGAGGCTGTCATTGCCGCAGCTACAGGATTGCCAAGAACCGGTCAAAAATGGTTTAAAACCACCGCTCCTAAGAATCTGGATTTCAGGGTCTATTTGAAAGATGGGTACAAGCACAAAGCGTGGAGAAAAGGTATGCTCGTTTCATATTTGGATGAAGAGTGGCAAGATTTATTCAAATCCATTCAACTATACATTACATTAGAGGGAAGATATGACAAATTGATAATATATCACTTCAAGTTATTGGATCACTTCACAGGTAAGACCCCCATCAATTTGCCTTATTTTTTGTATCACAATTTAACTAAAGTATGCAAGAGGATCAGAGCTCAACCCTCGAGCGTGAAAACTACTCTATGTCACCTTGGCCTCATAAAACTGTTTATCCTGCAAGAATTGAAGCAACAGGAGAGGAGCTGGGAACACTTCCTGTTCTGGGAAGGTTTTGAAACTCAGAATCAAACTGCAAATGAAAAGATGGCAGGTTCAAAGAAGCAATCCTCTCCTCAGAGCAGCTCAAGAAGAAGAAGGGCCTTACCAGGACCTTCAGAGGACAGGATACCAGGAATGAAAACTAACAGGTTGAAGAGAAAATTGAACTTCGAGCAAACTACAGAGCAAACTACACAGCAGAATTCAGGACATCCTACACAACAGAGTACAGGGAAGAACATCCTTAATTTTCCATACTCAGCTTCAGAATCTGAGCAGAAAGATCAGTGCCCTGCCTTCAAGAGTTCTGAGCAATCAGCTGAATGTGCTCAGAACTACGAGACTTTCAGCCATACAGAGCAGGGAGAATCATCCAAAAACCCTAAGTCAAATAAGTCTCAAAGGATCAAACATCTGAAGGAAGTAATTGCACAGCAAGAAGTTTTGGAGCGGGTGATTAAAGACAGGTATAAGAAATTATCAGATAACTTTGCCAAGACAAATGCTGCGCTTGAACGATTGGCCAAGGAGAGCGTCAGAGAGCAGAAGAGGAAGACTAAACTCACTAAAAACTGCAACAGCCTGCGGTGTCTTACCAAGCACCTCAAAAAATAGATCAGGGGGTTGAAACAGAAGTTGAAGCAAAAAGTGGAACAAAGATCTCACCCAGACCTGAAGGTTCTTGCTCAGGTGGCCGTTAATATGCAAGGTGAGAAGTCACATGCTCAGTGATTTTGGTTTCAAATCAATTTCGAAGGTAAAAATGCTTTTTGTGCACTATTGGGACTTTCAACAGCGCCAGGCGACTATTTCATTACCCATTAGCTGTGGAAAGCGACAGCTTTCAACAGCTAACCCGTGAAAATATCAAACAGTTGCGCTGTTGAAAGCTGGTCAAGCAAGTTTTGAGGCCGAAAATGAAACAGTTTAGTTCAAACATGTTTTGGAGATATGCCAGCATATCAGTGAACTATCAAATTGCATGCAAGAAGTTCAACCTCAGGGATTCGAGGGATTTTGGTTGCACATTCAAAACCCTTTCCTAAAAACTCGGCCACGAATATTGGAAAATTAAACAATCATATACAGGTGTCATGTTACTTCACCACATTGTAGATGCTGAAAGTTGGAGGAAGCAAATGGTGATTTTGAATACTGAAGACAGATCGACCACTCAGTTCAGTTGTTGAAGACTTTAATTCCAAAGTAGTTTAGATAGAATAGAACTGTTTCTATTTAATAACAGATCCATGTTTTTAGGATCTGTGTAACTGTTTGTAAACGCTATAAATGCCTGTTTTTGATATCAAACAAGGGTTCAATTTTGAGTGACACCATACTGCTACTGTAATCACAGACTTATTCTTATTATACAGAAAATTACAAGCTTCTTTCAGTGGTTTTTGTCAGATTTTCTATTCTTATCTTTGATATCTTATGAGTGAGGTTCTTTGCTGATGCTCATTTAGTTTGCATGTGACTGTCATCTCATTTGCTGATTTATTTAGTTGATGATCATAAGTTATTTCTTTGGTTGTTAAATCCATTGTACTTGTTGGTATGAAGTATAATCTGATTCAATAGCCTTTTTTCCCTTACATTCAATCAAACCTTGTCTGACTGCATTACTAGAAAGCCTTGTGAGATTTTATATTACTAGACAGTCTTGAATACACAGTTTAGTACATAGATATTCATCTTGATCCGCAAACCATTTCAATTATTTAGAAAATTGCTTCAAAAAGAGTTAGTTACCAGGCATCTCCGACTTACAGCCTAGGAGAGTTTCCTGGAGTGATAACACAATCTTTGGTCTCATCCTTCATCATCTTTGACAACTTATCCATGTTGCCAATGTTTCCTTACAAAGAATCTAGTATCCAAAGCGAAACCATAGTTGGATGGAACAATGGTTCTTTAAGGTCATCTACACAAAAGATTCCTTCTTCATGTCTATAAAACTGTATAATTCCTTGATTGAAATTTCATCCTTTTTCTTAAGGTGAACCTTGGTGAGTTGTGAACTTGGAATTCCTTGAGAAGAGAGTTCCTGTAGTTGAAATTCAACAATTGCAGTCTTCCCATCTTTGTCACCCGACGAGTTTGGAATTGCTTCCTTGAAGACTCCTCTTTCCTCGATCCTCAGTCTAAAAGGCTTAGCTCAGGTAGTTTTAGGCTTCTTATGTTTCACTCCATGAAGCATAGGCATCCCATTATCTTGAGATGTTTGAGGTGCCAAGCTATTGGAGTTGACCTTGCCATAACTCTGACAACCTTCATCCAGACAAAGCTCCTCCTTC
The DNA here is from genome assembly GCA_032191745.1 of Picea mariana. Lineage (NCBI taxonomy): Eukaryota > Viridiplantae > Streptophyta > Pinopsida > Pinales > Pinaceae > Picea > Picea mariana. The sequence continues at coordinate 78,659 of JASDQU010241225.1, forward strand.
GAACAACTTATCTTTCGAATTCGTATCACTGCTACTCTATTTCTTTCCTTTTGCAGAAATAAAGAGGTCCTTGCTAGATTTATTTCCCATGGGTGTTCATGCTCAGGTAATTGAAAGGGATTTTCATTTCCCATCTCTTCATGCCTAGGAATTCTTATACGGTTACTCGTGGTACAAGTTTCATAATAGAGTCCAGGAATGATCCTTTGTCTTCTATTGTGTCAGCTGCAATATTTACTGTGCAAACTGCAACATGTATAACATTCTCTTGAAGTA
>JASDQU010241225.1:78954-142744 GCA_032191745.1 Picea mariana
CCCTTACATTCAATCAAACCTTGTCTGACTGCATTACTAGAAAGCCTTGTGAGATTTTATATTACTAGACAGTCTTGAATACACAGTTTAGTACATAGATATTCATCTTGATCCGCAAACCATTTCAATTATTTAGAAAATTGCTTCAAAAAGAGTTAGTTACCAGGCATCTCCGACTTACAGCCTAGGAGAGTTTCCTGGAGTGATAACACAATCTTTGGTCTCATCCTTCATCATCTTTGACAACTTATCCATGTTGCCAATGTTTCCTTACAAAGAATCTAGTATCCAAAGCGAAACCATAGTTGGATGGAACAATGGTTCTTTAAGGTCATCTACACAAAAGATTCCTTCTTCATGTCTATAAAACTGTATAATTCCTTGATTGAAATTTCATCCTTTTTCTTAAGGTGAACCTTGGTGAGTTGTGAACTTGGAATTCCTTGAGAAGAGAGTTCCTGTAGTTGAAATTCAACAATTGCAGTCTTCCCATCTTTGTCACCCGACGAGTTTGGAATTGCTTCCTTGAAGACTCCTCTTTCCTCGATCCTCAGTCTAAAAGGCTTAGCTCAGGTAGTTTTAGGCTTCTTATGTTTCACTCCATGAAGCATAGGCATCCCATTATCTTGAGATGTTTGAGGTGCCAAGCTATTGGAGTTGACCTTGCCATAACTCTGACAACCTTCATCCAGACAAAGCTCCTCCTTCGAACAACTTATCTTTCGAATTCGTATCACTGCTACTCTATTTCTTTCCTTTTGCAGAAATAAAGAGGTCCTTGCTAGATTTATTTCCCATGGGTGTTCATGCTCAGGTAATTGAAAGGGATTTTCATTTCCCATCTCTTCATGCCTAGGAATTCTTATACGGTTACTCGTGGTACAAGTTTCATAATAGAGTCCAGGAATGATCCTTTGTCTTCTATTGTGTCAGCTGCAATATTTACTGTGCAAACTGCAACATGTATAACATTCTCTTGAAGTAWTATGTATAAAGAAATTCCTCTTGACTTTCATTGTTTGATTTTGGTTGAGATTTTGATGACAGACTGATCATAATCAACCCTACCTTATCAAATTCAGGCCTAGAATAAAAAAAAAATAGATTGCAAAAATTGGCCTTTTGACTCCTCCAGTGCTCCTGTCCCACTCTATAGTGGGTGCCAAAATTTGGTATAGTTTCATTTTATGAGTCCAAGGATGACTTTCCATCATTGCTCAGATCCTCTATTGTAATATGGAAGTGGTCCTAGTTTTTCATATTATAATATTCTATATTTAATATATTCTCAGGCTCCATATTGGATTTAAGTTGAACAATTACATCTACCTTTCCTTCAACAACTTCTCTATAGTCATGTTATGCATCAAACTCAAACCGATTTTCATTTTTTTTTGTTTTATGTGGCTTGTTCATTACATTCATTGAAATGTATCATAATTCCAATAGATCTCTTTTCTATGCCCCTCTCCTCACACTTCGCTTCATAAACAAAACTGAACATTAGTTTCACTTTCTATGGCTGCCCTGTTTCTACCAGCATACCCTGTTGGAAATTCATTTGGTCACGTATTGTTATTTCAAATTGAAGTTCTACATTTTTCATTTCAAGTAGTCGATACTGGCTAAGATTTCATTTTTCATTTTTCTTTGTTCCCAATGTTATGAATTGCTTCATCAATCATCTCTTGAAGCTCATTGTGGTGTGCCTCATTCATCTCAATTACCTTGCAATAGTTTTCTCTTGCTTCATCATTATCCTGGATGCTGTCAAGAATAATCTTCCTTCTTTCCCGTAAGGCTTGTACAATTGTTCCTTCTTCTTCAATAGCACACAATACATTTCTACCTCTTTCATCACGATATTCATTAGGCTGAACCTCAAATACTAGAGTTGAAATAATTAGGGTTTCTACCTTTTAATCACATAACTGATTAGCAACTCAAACCAATGCCTTGAGAAATCAAGGCAAGTTCATGATGTTGTTTTCCTGACTCAACTTGTTTTCTTCTCCAAAACTTAGTGTGATTTTCTTCATGCCTAGTGGATAACTTATCTTCCTTGATTTTCTTAGGAGCCCACTTCATGCCACTTCTACAGTCTCATGCTATATGTCCAAAATTATGACACTGATAACATTCCATATTGAACTTGAATAATGGAGCAAATGAGTTATAATTTATGTTTTCATAGTCATTAGGGATTCTATCTTGTTTTCCTACAAACTTGTCTCTAGAGGTTTGATAGGGACCTTTATTCTTGTATAATCATTTATGGTATATTCCCTACAATATCTTTCTTTATGCCCAAAATTAATACATAAAAAACAATAACCAAAAAATATACTTGGGTACCTGGATAAGAAGGATTGCCTTGGCAATCTTCTGAAATTGTTCTGCCTTGACGTAGACTCAAACCTTTGTTGTTCTTTATCCTTGATTGCATTGTTGTATTCTTTGTGATATGGATTCTTGAGAACATCAACATAACTTTTTGGAGAAACGACACTTCCAAACATTTTTTGGCTTCCACTGTGATTTAGCTTTTGAATCACTTTGCTCTCATGATTTTCTTCAATTTTACCCTTTGAAGGCTTGGATATTGTATCTTCTTTGCATGGAGACTCACTTGTATAACCAAGACCTGTTTTGTCGAATGGTGATCTATGATATCTGAGGATGTCATCCAATACTTATGAGCTCTTTAATTTCTTGTTGAGCTTGTCAACTTCAACCCTCAATGAGACAACTTCTTCTTCAATCTTCTCACAATCTTCTTCTTTCTTCATCATCTGGATCTTCATTACTTCTTCCATCCTATTTGCTTCTTCAAGTTGGGTTTTCAAGGAGATGAATTCTTCTTCCAATCTTCTTTCTTGTTGACTAAATTCTTCTTCAAGCTTGATCAAGTCCTAAGGTCTTTCCTTAAGATGACTTGTCAAAATATCTTCTCTCTTTTCTGCGTCTTGTGCCTCAATTTTTAAGCGAGCAACTTCTTCTTCTGCTTTGATGAGTTCATGATTTTTATTTTTAGGATATTGCATCTGTTGTTCAAAATCTGTTTGAATAACCTATGCCATTATCTTTTTGTTAGAAAAACAGGATCACAAAGCAATAAAAAAAACAGATGCAGAAATAAAACACAAAAGATACACAATACAATAGAGACACAAATATACGTGGTTCATCCAATGTGGTCTACATCCACTAGATAAGTGCAATGTCCTTCCTTTTTTATTATCCAACAAATGAAGGGACACAACCTATAACATACCCAATGTAACTTTCTCTTCTTTCTCTCACAACCTCCTCTCTCAGAATATAATATTCAATCACTCACACAATCGTAATACAATTCCCTCATACATAAAAGAGGGTTTCCTTCTAGAGAAAAAATCCCTAACATAACTTCTATTGTTAGATATGTGGCCTTATAATGAATGTTTCAAATTGAATATGAAATTACAATATTTTACAATGAAAAATTTCCCAAAATTTTACTTCGGGGGCGTTGCCCCTGAATCCCCTACCAGGGGGGGGGGATCCAAAATTTCTCACTACCCCCCCTGGACCCCCCTGGCAATATAAGTGGGGGGGGAATCCCCCTCGCACCTCTCATCATGTAATGGGTACAAACACGAATGAAACAAGACCTCTGAATCAGGAAGATAATCAATCTCCACAACCAACAATCTCCCACTTGGAGACTGATCACAACAACTTCACTACTGTTGTACTTGTTGGAATATGATCCACCTTGGACCTGAAAAATTTCTCATCTTCACCTTCATGCTTGAATACCAACTAAAGCTAAGAAAAAACTTAGTTTCTCCCTTGTTACTACCTTTGTTAACATGTCTGCAGGATTCTGGCTAGTATGTATCTTTTCCAACTTCAATTGTCCATCTTCGAAAATGGATCGTATGAAATGATACCTGAGGTATATATGCTAAGTATTTGAATGTAAGGATGATTTATTTGCAAGATGAATGGTACTTTGGGTGTCACAGTACAACTTGCTATTCTCATGCTTCTTTCCCAACTCCTCCATAAACCTCTGCAACCAAATAATCTCTTTACTAGCCTCTGTAGAAACAACATACTCTGCTTCCATTGTCAAAAGTGAAATAAACTTTTGTAGTTTTGAAATCCAACTTATTGCAGTTCCACCTATAGTAAAAACATACCCTGGGGTGCTTCTCCTGCTATATTGATCACCTACCACATCTGAATCAACATATCCTTGTAGAACAATGTTTGAACCTTCAAAACATAATGCATGAGTAGTAGTGCCTCTCAAATACCTATAAATTCACTTTACTTCCTCCCAATTTTCTTTATCGGGATTGTTCACATACCTGCTCAAAACTCCCACTGCATGTGCAATATCTGGTCTTATGCACACCTTAACATACACCAAGATTCCAATTGCTGATGAATAAGGCACCATGGACATGTATTATATTTTCTCCCGTGTCTTGGGACACATTTTCTTGGTTAATTTGAAATGGTTGGCCAAAGGTGTACTAACTGGTTTTGCATTCTGCATTCTAAACCTCTCCAACAACTTCTCTATGTACTCACGATGATACAATGCCAATTTGATATTTTTCTTGTCTCTTGTTATTCTCATACCAAGGATTTTCTTTGCAGCACCCAATCCTTCATCACAAATGAATTATCTAATTTCCTTTTGAGCACATTTATATCCTTCATGTTAGACCCTACAACAAGCATGTCATCTACATAAAATAGCAAGATAAAATAACTTCCATTTTCTAGTCTCTTAAAATAAATACAGTGATCAGAATGACATCTACTATAACCTTGTTCTGTCATAAACCTCTCAAACTTCAAATACYGTTGCCTTGGAGCTTGCTTTATTCCATACAAGCTCTTCTTCAACTTGCATACCAAATTATCCTTTCCTTTGACCTCATACCCATGTGGCTGCTGCATATAAACCTATTCCTCCAAATCCCCATGGAGAAAAGTTGTTTTTACATCTAACTTTTCAAGATGCAAATTTTCTACTGCCACGAGACTTAAAATAGTCCTAATTGAAGTCATTTTAACAACAGGGGTAAATATTTCATCAAAACCTATGCATTTCTTTTGCGAAAACCCCTTTACAATAAGTCTGGCCTTGTATCACTTTTTTCCTCCATATTATTCCTTCAAGTTGTAAACCCATTTATTATGCAATGCTCTTTTTCCTATAGGCAACTGAACCAAGTCCCAAGTCTGGTTATTTACCAAGGAATCCATTTCCTCTTTCATTTCTTGCTCCCACTTCTTTTTAGTGTCTACCTACATTGCCTCTTCATAACTTTCTGGTTCACCAAAACCAGTCAACAATAAATAATACAATGAAGGAGAGTATAGTTCAAGGGGTTTACTTAACCCGATAGATCTTCTAACAACACTGGCAAGAGTTTGAGGTACACGATGCTCTTGTTGTTGTACATTTTGATTTTCTGGTACCTTTGGAATTTCATTTTCTTTGATTTCATCAAGCACTGTGTATTCTGTGTTTTTCTTTTCCCATTTCTTTCCCTGCAACTGATCTTTGTACATGACCTTTTCACTAAATACCACATCTCTACTCCTAATGATTTTATGATTTTTATAATCCCATAAGTGATAACCAAAATCATTAACATCATATCCAATAAAGGTACACTCTTGGATTTTTCCTCAAGCTTTGTTCTATTTTCTTTATCAATATGGACATATGCCTCACAATCGAAAGTCTTCCAAAATGATTAGTTTACCTTTTTACGTGTCCATGCCTCCTCTAAAATTCCACTATCCAAGGAGCTTGAAGGAAATTTGTTTATTATGTAAACAACAACATCTACAATATCTGTCCAAAATTGTAAGGGCAACCCAACATGCAATCTCATACTCCTTGCACGTTCCATGATTGTCCTATTCATCCTTTCTGAAACACCATTTTCTTTTGATGTTCCTGGAACTGCCTTCTCTCTATGAATCCCATGGTATGAAAAATAATCATCTAACTCCTTGCTGCAGTATTCACCTCCAGTGTTTGATCTAAGACACTTCAACCTTTTTCCTGTGTCATTCTCAACCAAAGCTTTCCATTTCTTAAAAGTTTTAAAAACATCATATTTTTGTCGAATGCAATAAACCCAAGTTTTTCTAGTTTCATCATCAATAAAAGTAACATAATAACAAGAACCACCAAGATATGATACCTAAGATGGTCCCCATACATCTGTGTGCACAAGCTCTAACTTTTCACTCTTGTTTTCCTTTCCAACTCTGATAAATCTAACTCTCTTATGTTTTCCATAAACACAATGTTCACATAAATCCAAATCAACTTGTTTAAGATATGGCAACGAATTCCTTTTGTGAAGTATCTAAATCCCCTTCTTACTCATGTGTCTAATCCTATGATGCCACAATGTTGTATTCGTTCTCATAGAAGCTAAAGAGATAGAAGAGTCAACATTACCAATACATAAATACAATCTCCCTACCTTCTCTCCTTTTTCCATTACCAATGATCCTTTAGTGACCTTCCATGCCTTATCTATAAATGTCGATATACAACCTTCACTTTCCAACTATCCTGTTGAAATTATATTTATTCTCAGATTTGATATATGTATCGCCTATTTTAGTAACCATTGGTTTCCATTCTTTTTCCTTATGTGTACCTTACCCATTCCAACAATTTGACATGGTTTATCCTCACCCAAATAAACCTGTCCAAAATCACCTTCAACATTATTTTGAAAATATTTCCTATGGGGTGTGGCATGAAATGAATCCCTTGAATCTACTACCAAAGACTCAATAATATTATCTAAAGAAATAATCAAAGCATCTTGTAACATATCAACTGCTACATTTGCTTCCTGATTTTTCTCATGCTATCCATCTCTTTGCTTCTTTGGAGCTATATAGTCTTTCTTCATATGTCGTTTCTTCCCACAATTCCAACACTTTATCTTTCCTAGTCTGGATTTGTATTTTCCCTTCCTAGACTTCCCACGGGTTCCTAGACTTTTCCCTCTTCCACGGTCAATGCATTACCTGATGTCTCACCTATTCTTTTCCATCATATTTCCTCACTAAGTATAACACCAACAACATCATCAAATTTCATAGTGTTTGGAACATAGACATAGTTACTTACATCCATGACCAAGCTATTTCAAGGTATTTCCAATTTTGGCCCCTATTTTGGATCAAGGGTCCAGGTTTCGTCGTCACATCCTTGGAAATATCGAACGTTGTCAACGGTCTCATGCCTATTTCATTGTCAACACTCATTTAGTGACATTTAACTTACCATCTATTGGCCCTTGACCAAGTTTTGGGGAACTTTCGTTAGTTTTGGCCCACTTTTGGACTTCGAAACGATGGTTGAAGAAGGAGCACCCAGGCGGAGTTGAGATCATGTATCTCACTTATTTTACGGACTATGTGGACCCAGTAAGGGGTCCTCTAGGGTTTTTGTAATGGTTTTATGGGATTTCGGCCCATGGGATTTTCCCATGTTTAGGCCTTAGTGTAAGGGTTTGTAAAAGTATAAATAAAGAAGAATGTATTGTAGAAGTAGTAGTTTTTTGGAGCTAAGTGCAAGTAGTTCAAGTTGCTTTGTGCAAATGAATGTATGTATGTTGAGGCTTTGTGCTTGATAGAGAGTTGGCTCTATGCATTGACCTAGTTTTGGAAGGAGGATATAGTGCTTAGTGCACAGATCTCATGTTTGGTGTGGAGCTCGACTCTGTGGCTTAGTGCATAGGAGTGGCTGAATGTAAGATCTTCGCAGATAATAAAGAAGTGAAGCGGTTGGTGGACGTAGCCCCACACTGGGGTGAACCACGTATATCTGGTGTCTTTGATTTTCTTTGTGCTGTGTTATTTATGTTATGAATCTTCTCAGTGCTTTGATTATTATGTATGATAGATAGATCTTGTGGTTGCTTAAGTGCTTTACTTGTGTTAAGGGTAAAGGAATGTTATATCTAACTTAGTGCTAAGTGCTCAGGATATATAATCATTCATTGTTACTATGCTGATCTATCCTTGATTATGATTTGCGATGATAAGAAACTAATGCATGTCACCTTCTAAGTGTTAATAGAATATTCTGCAAAGCGATTGTATCATAGATCTGTGTCCCAGCCCGGTTACAGACACCTATGTCCTGTAACCCCCCCTTCTTCTACCTCGGGTGAGACTTCTCATGCTTCGCAGGTGTTGCCAAAAGGGATGGTAGTTGGGGTTTTGATGGTGTGTTGTTAAGCATTGAACCTTGGGTATGCCCCTATGCCAAGAAATGGTTCCGTTGCCGGGACCTGAAACTATGAATGTTGGGAACTGAAGTAAAGAAAAAGAAAAGCTCTGTGCGTAGATCTGTTGCTGAAGTGTGCAATACTCTACTTGAGTTGCAAAGCTTTGTGCTAAGAATGTAAATTGATCTAAAAAAAAGAGGTAATCTTTGTGCTTTGGTAAAAGAAAGATAAGTGAAATGTTGTTTTTTGAAAGCATGAACTTAAGTATGTTTAATAGATTCTGTCCTAGTCTGAAGGATAGGGCATAGTTGAAAGAAAGAGTTGATTTGAGTAAATTTAATAGAAATGAATAAAGATATGTTATTCCTATGCATAGAAGAGTTTTTGGACTAATAAGTGGATGCAAGAACCTAGAATTTTTTTTTGTAGATTGCAGGTCCAACACTATGATCCTAGAGGAGATGCACAGTACAAAAAATGTTGGGGAACATATAAGAGAAAAAGAGGATTGAATTTGTGTTATAACTGCAGAAGATCGAGACATATTACTAAGGAATTTCCTGAGGTAGGTACTACTTGTCTTTGTTGTAAAATTGTTGGTCATGAGGTTGAGGATTGTCCAAGGATTATTGCTAAAGTTGAAGGGATGAACATAAGACATGAAAACTATGAAAAAAGTCAAGAGACTAAGAGCATGTTAGAAAGTCCTAAAGAAAAAGGGTCAGAGGAAGTTCAAATTATGTTATTACAGTTGAAAGAAACAATGGATGTTCATAAAGATGCCAGTTTACCAGAAATCCTTAAAGAAACATAGTGCATAAATACAAGAATAGAAGACTTCGACATAGACTGTTACTTGGATGAAGAAACACAAGTGGATATTATGACAGAAGAAACTTTGGGAATTTTGGGAAACCCTAGTTGGGTACCTTCTTTAGGAAGGATAGGATTGTTTAAGGAAAATATGATAAATTTATGTGGAAGAGTAACTAATGTACCTATTATTGTTCATGGAACATCAACTGAAGAAGAATTTGAAATAATTAGGTTTATTGGGGAAAATGCCCCTTTCCCACTATTGATAGGTAAGAATTGGATTGAGAAGGATCAAACCAGAAGGAAAGCAGAGGAATAAACTACAGAAAAGAACAAACAAGAATTAAGGGATTTCATAGCTATAAAAATAGGCCGACTAATAGAAGAATGAGAGGATAAGTCGAATCAACAAAGAAAAGTAACAACAGAGGAGGGACAGAAAAAAAGAGAATTATCTATCAAGTTTGAAAGAATGCAAGAAGGCTTGAATAAACTATCTATGCAAGAAAGAAGTATGCCCACTTAGGAAATGTTAAGAAAAGGGATATTAGTTTCAGAATCTTTGAAGGTACCTCAACAGTGCGAAGCCACTGTGCTAGGGGAAGATAAGAATAAAAATGAAAAGAGGATTCCAGAAATAGTTAGAGATACTCAGATCACAGGGAAGAAGGAAATGAAGCTCAATAAAAATAAGGCTAAGTTGGAAAAGCTACAAGAAGTTACATAAGCCAGATGGAAGACTTCGCATATTGGAACCTCGTAGGAGGCAGGCTCACATAATTTGAACCTCGTTGGAACAGTAGGTTCGTGCAAAATTGGACTTTGCCCTGGCGAATTTATATGACCATTGGAGGCACCCCAACCGTTAGAATGATGCTCCAGAATGGTTATAAAACACATTTATGGGCTTATGGACCGATTTTTGATGTTGAGACCATTCCATAATGAACATATTTACATTAATGAAATCATTTCCTGGCCATTGGAAGATCCATCACGATGCCCCACTTATTTAACTCGTTGGTCGTTGCACTGGGACCACTTTTTGCTACCCGTGATTGACTGATCTAAGTAGAGAATTTTCCAAGTGTCGAGTTGTGCAGTTTGTCATTATCTGAAAGAAGGCCACACCTGTCCATTTGTCCACCCCTCTTGTCCATTTGTTTACCCTGCTCGTATGTTAAAAGCGAGAATGTCAGGAGAACCTAGTGAATTGGAGAAGACTGTCAAGGAAGTCCTTAGGAAGCTAATGGCCGACAGATCAATATTTGAATGTGTTCATATGTCGTCGACTAGGGGACTGGAGGCTTCCCCTTCGACCGGACTTCGTTTCGACCATTTCAACCCTGTAGTTGAATAACAAAGTAAGCACCATGGTGATTTGGATAATGCAAAGCAGATCCCGTCGATCCTACCTGATTATATTCCACCTCTGGTTGGTGTTGTTAACCGCGATAGTATCCCTTGAGACTTTGAGTACTCCCTTTTCACTGCATACATTCTGAAAGGAATTCGCATAGTCAGGAGTCAGTTAGGACAGATCCCGCTATTGAAGAACAATGACTTCAAATTAAGAGACTGGAAGAACTATGCCATGTTGGCTCCTCACCGCTACCTCACGAAGACAACTGGAAATAAACCTCACCTCGTCCCACAACCATGGATTAAGGGGTTGGCACAGTCCACTGTGTTGAACGTGATGAAGATCCCGCATTTTGGCCGCCACTAGGAGGTTAACGCTTGCGTTAAACTCCTTTTGTCGTGCTATCATGATGGATACTTATGGCTTGATAGAAGGATTACTGTGGATCTGGCGCTGATCCACCAGATCACAGGCTTAAGCATGAAGGGTCCTGACCCTCAGTAGTTTTATCCAGGGAAGGCCGCAGACCAATATTTGGCGCAACACATCAAGGAATCTTACGGAGAGGTAGAGAAAGGAAAGCAAGGTTACAAGGTAGCCTCTATACAGGATGGCATAGTATGCCTTGCTTGTCAAATCCTATCTAGAAAGCTAGTGAGGAAGAGCCACCCCACACAGGTTACCGGGTTTGTGGTGGACCTTGCAGGAATCGTGTGGAGGGCATGCAGATGAACTGGGTGAACTACCTCGTAAACAATCTAGAGAATGATTTCCATGATGCATAAGACTTGGGATATGAATTCCATTATAGTTGGATGATCAGTTTTATCACATTTGTCGCTTGGAAAATTCCTGAAGGAGCCACCTTTCTAGAGATTGAACCTTCAGAGCCATTGGTCACTCAGTTTCCAACCCTGTGGTATACCAATGACATGACAAAGTAGTGGCAGTCCAATGTCGTGTTTCATGCATACTATCAGTAGTTGAAGGTTGCCATCAAATCATTCTCGCAAATGACACCGCACACCTTGCACCAATACTGACCTATAGCGAAGTTTCACATTTATCCTCATTTCATATACATCACCGCGTGTAGAGATGAGCACCAGGAAGAATTACAGTCGTACTGCAAGCTGGCAGATGAAGATATGGAGTGGATTACAAAGGAATGGCCAAAGGAATTTCTTGTACCTGTCATTGATGCATAATTATTCGACACCGACACAATAGGAATCCTCATAGTAACATGAGTTGAGCATGTCAGATAGAGAGCGATGAAGAGGACAATGCTTCTGAAGATAATAGGTCTGAATCACCAGGAGGAGGAGAAGATGAAGCAGAAGGATAGGGAGCAGAAGATGAAGGAGAAGAAGAACAAGGAGGAGGTGAAGCTAGACCACCTGAGGATCCCCCTGCTAGGATAGTGACACTGTAGAAGAGGAAGGTTTCTCTGAAGAAACCTTCAGCAAGGAAAAACACGCATGCTAATAAGCGTCAGATGGAGGCCACGCTCATTGAGGATGACATCAGTTTGGTCCACGAAGCTATGGAGGATGCATCTGAGGACATGTTGTAGAGATATGGAGAGAAGCAGGAGGAGCTATACACAAGAATTGAGAGATAATTGAAGGAAGTGCACCAAGTTGTTCGCTTGGTCCGTGCAGTAACCACTTTGTTGCTTGCACCTTCCTCGTCACATACTGCAGAATTATGGGATGAACTAACCCAGTTGAGAAGGCTAGAGGATGCAATAGAAGCTCAATTTAAGAGAGCTCAAGAAGAGAAGGAGAAGGCTACAGAAGCCTTGAAAAAGGAGAGGTATGAAGTCTTAGTGCAATTACGCGTAGCGTAGGACAATGTAGCTTCCCATGAAAGTGACAAAGCAGAGCTTCAGGTGGAAAAATCCTAGCTACAAAGGGAAAAGGAGAAGATTCTCCCAGAGCAGGCCATGGTCAAATAAGCGGTAAGTAAAGCATGTCGCCTTGTGTCAAGCTTGGCACAGGAAGAGTAAGAGCCGATCGAAACTCAAGTAGTGAAGCTCGTTGAGACCTTCCAACAACTTCAGGCTAGGATAATTGATTTGGAGGCCCAAACAGTACGAAGAACTCCGCAGGAGGTGTGTGACCAGAGGGAGGAGACTGCTAAAAACACACTAGTAAGAATAAGAGCCCTCACCTTGGAATGTAAACAACTGAGTGACAGGAGCACCCAGACATATGAACGCCTCGTCGAGGATCCAGAGATAAGGAAGTTGGAAGCGCAGTTACAGGAGGTGCAACAACAAGCATTTTCAATGTAGGTGCAGATGAAGTTGCTCACCATAGTGGAAAGAATGAAGAGATCCCAGAAGCAGCGCACCGTACATCAAGAGATCAATGCCCTATAGGGTAAGGTAATGGAAGTCACGTAGAAGCCGCAACCTATGCAGGATGAAGCCTGCAAGGTGTTAGAAGATATTGATGGAAACCAAGTGGTTACAAAAGTAGAAAAATTCCTGGAAGGGCCTGTTACAGAGCAGATGATCCAGGAGCTCGCTGAGAAGGAGGCTCAGGCAAAGTAGCAAGTTGAGGCAGCTCAAGTTAAGCTCGAGGCTTTCGAAGCATCATTGTCTGGACCTGAGTGACTCGGGATGAGTCACAATTGAGTGTTGGGGGGCTGTTGGCCCTCGACCAAGTTTTGGGGAACTTTGGTAAGTTTTGGCCCACTTTTGGACTTCGACACGATGGTCGAAGAAGGAGCGCCCAGGGGGAGCTGAGATCACAGATCCCACTTATTTTTCAGACTATTTGTACCTAGTAAGGGTTCCTATAGGATTTTTGTAATGGGTTTATGGGATGTTGATCCATGGGATTTTCCCATGTTTAGGCCTTAGTGTAAGGGTTTGTAAAAGTATAAATAAAGAAGAATGTATTGTAGAAGTAGTAGTTTTTTGGAGCTAATTGAAAGTAGTTAGATTTTCTTTGTGCAAAGGAATGTATGTATGTTGAGGCTTTATGCTTGATAGAGAGTTGGCTCTATACATTGACCTAGTTTTGGAAGGAGGATCTAGTGATTGGTGTACATATATCTTGTCTGGTGCAGAGCTCGACTCTGTGGCTTAGTGCACATGAGTGGATGAATGTAAGATCTCGATAGATAATAAAGAAGCGAAACAGTTGGTGGATGTAGCCCTACACTGGGGTGAACCACGTATATCTGGTGTCTTTGGTTTTCTTTGTGTTGTGTTATTTATGTTATGAATCTGCTCATTTCTTTGATTATTATGTATGATAGATAGATCTTGTGGTTGATTAAGTGATTTACTTGTGTTAAGGGTAAATGAATGTTAGATATAACTTAGTGCTAAGTTCTCAAGATATATAATCATTCATTGTTACTATGCTAATCTATCCTTGATTATTCTTTGCGATGATAAGAAAGTAATGCATGTCACCTTCTAAGTTTTAGTAGAATATTCTGCAAAGCGATTGTATCATAGATATGTGTCCCATCCTGGTTACAAACACCTGTGTCTTGTAACCCCCCCTGCTTCTACCTCGGGTGAGAATTCGTCTACTTCACAGGTGTTGTCGAAAGGGCTGGTAGTTGGGGTTTTGTTGGTGCTCTTTTAAGTGTTAAACCCTGGGTCTGCCCCTGTGCCAACACCATCCTCCTACTTCCAACGATGATTCCTTGGGAATCAATGGTCCAGAGCCACTATCCCACATATCTGTTGGCCATCACTTAGAATGAAGATTTAAAGAAACTCCTTGACAAATGGGACCCACATTTGTCCCGTCGGCCAATATTCTGGTAACACATGTCACCACCTTTTACACGTGGACTTCCGAGTTGGCAGGTCGCGTCATCATGACATCCTCATCCTCTTTCATATCCTAAGTGTGATATTCCAGAGATCGAAGGTGGAGGATACACTCATTTTAGGCACAGATCGACGGTGGAGGACACTCATTTTAGGCACGGATCGACGGTTCTTTTCAACTCTTGTGCGACGATCATCAATGACGATGCACACATCATCAACGACGTAGATCTCTCCTTACCATATTGACCATATCAAGGACTATTTTTCTCTCTCTCCGAATTTTATTATCGTCGTCGAACTTTTACAATTTCTGTCTCTCGATCATTCCCAATGATAGATATTTGTCGATAAAGGGATGAGATTCAATCATCCCGCCAAATCAACGGTCATCATTTCTTCCGACTCATCATGGTTTCTTGACTAGTTAACCCACTGATTGGAACTTAGTCATTTTCTAGATTCTGTCAAGTTCCTTCCAGGTATTATAAGGTATAAAAATACTCTTTGACCATTGCTGGTCTCTCAACCTCATGAATTCATAAGACCCTTGTAGATATTACAAACTCTCCATGACAAATTGGAGTTTTTCTTAGGATTCAGGGTTCTACCTTTCTTACAAGGAATTTCTCGGGTTACAGGACACCCCATCACTAGATGAATGATGGTTTTGTCCATGTCCTGAAAAATTTCCTCTAACGCCACAAGGTATTTGGGGACACAACAATACACACTTGTTCATTTTCACAATTTAGTACATAAATTAAATGCCATGGTAATATAACCAATTTCTTAGAAATTCCGCATAATCATTTGTAAGCATTTACATTTCCCATTGTATCAGAAATTTACATACACATATCATTCATACACAATTTCAACAAGATAATTTAAAAACTTATCTTATAAGGAAATTTTCCAACACCAAATGATTGAGAGAGGATGCCTTTCCTCCCAACTGTAGGCCTTACTGTAGAGTTCCTTCCTATAGTACACCACCCTCATTCCAAGCCATGATACCACCAAGGAAAGTTGACTCAGATGGGTTCAAATCTTATGATGATATAGGAAGGCTACTCTCCTCCCCCCTCTAAAACAACATAAGTTTCCCACCTCCCACTAAGATGAGTGTCTCTACAGGTTTATCAGGTGGTTTCTCAACTAGATTTCCTCTACACAAGAGAGTCCTTTCTATGCTAAATAGTCCCTCAGTGACCTCCCATTTCTGGTGTTAGTTTCTATCTAGTAAGCACCAATTTTTATCCCACTATTTCTTCATCTCAAGATCTAGGTATTCTCTATTAAGGGTGATCATAAACAACTTAAGAAAGCTTCCTATTTTCTTCAAGGAAATCTATTCTTCTACTCTCTCTTTGATCAATATTCATGAATATCTCCATGTGTTGCATTTCTCATCCCACAAGTTCTCATTACTTGCATTCTCTGCTTGTTATTTAGATCATTCAGTTTTATGTGTGTGCACCCTTGTGCGCGTTATTCTCTTTTTGTTTTCTCTTCTCTCTGTGTTTTGTTCCTGTTATTCTACTTTCTGTCTCTTTTTGGTGGTGTTTTTCCACCTTTTTCCTCATTCTTTCCAGTTCCCTTGGGACTATCGTGGCTTCCTACATATTCTACCTGTAGTCTGTGGTTTTCGTTTTGAAGAGGCAGATCCACAAAGTCCAGTTGTCAGGTCATTTAATTGGCCCTTTACCTCTACAAGGGGACAAATGCCAACAATCAGTCACTATTCCAACCACCCCTACGACTTATTTTATTGGTCACATGGCTCTGCGTAAGTCTGGTACACTGAAGGTATGAGGTTATGATTAACAACCATAAATAATATTGTTATAAAAGATTCCTATTTTCCTCACTAATGCATTTCAACTTCTTATGCATTCAACCATTCAATCAATCCCTGTTTCATCAACTTCCTCTGGTGTATCATGGCCAATAATATCAAGGATGTTCCTTCTTCGTCACTAATTTGGTGTTTTTATTAAATTAAACATAGTTCACATGTTCTATAACATAAGTTACATCACCTTAACATAATTACAGTTTTGGGGGAAAATGGGGAGTTACATTCCCCTCCCCCTTAAAGAAACATCATCCTCTGTGTTTAAAACACCTTGTTAAAAAAATGGGTATTCCAATCTCATGGCATATTCTAGCTGCCATGTAGCTTCATAGGCTCCAAAGTGATTTCATTGCACCTTGACCTGCACGATGGCTCGGTTCTGGAGCATTGTTTCCTTCCTGTCCAAGATGCATTAGGGTTCAAGCTAGAATTCTCCTTCTGGTTCCACCTATGTTACAGTCCAACCAATAATATGATTAGAATCATGTACATAGTTCTTTAACAAAGACACATGGAATACTTTATGAGCTCTCACAATAGGTGGTAAGGCAAGTCTGTATGCTACTAGTCCTATTCTCTCTAGGATTTCAAACAATCCATAATATTGGGGAGCCAGCTTAGCATACATCCTCATTTTTAGGGAACTTCTTTTGGGTTTCACTCGGAGGTACACATGGTCTCCCACTTTGAATTATTTGTGGGTTCTTTTTCTATCAACATAGCTCCTTTGTCTATCTTGGGAAACCTTCAGGATTTTCCTTATCTTGACCATAGCCTATTCCATCTCCTTCAATAAATTTGGTCCAAGTGTGTTTTTTTTCCACTAGATTGTCCCAACTATTCAGAACTCTACACTTTATGCCATAAAAAACCTCAAACGAGCTCATCTTCAATGATTCTTGGTAACCACTTTTATACGTGAATTCTACTAATGGTAGATATTCTTCCCATTGCTTGGGTTTGTGCATAACATGCATCCTTAACATGTATTCTAACACTATGTTCACCCTTTCGTCCTGACCATCTATTTGATGATGACATGCCATGCTAAATGCCAATTTCATTTTCAAGGCTGTAAACAAGATTTTCCAGAAGTTTGAGGTGAACTTAGCATCCCTGTCCGAGATTATAGTATTGAAAAAATCGTGCAATACGAAAATTTCTTTCATAAAAACATTGGCAATGTTTATAGCTTTAAAAGTAGATTTTATAGGAACAAGATGAGCTTCCTTGCTCAACTTATCCAATACAACCATGATTTCATCATGTTGTTTGATTGTCTTAGATAGGCCTATGATGAAATACATGGAAATCACTTCCCATTTCCACTCTAGAATTTGTAAGGGTTGCAATAGTCCAGTAGGGTGTCGATGCTCAACTTTCACCTGTTGGGACTCTAAACACTTCACAATGTATTGGGAAATGTCTTGCTTTATTCTGGGCCAATAATACAATTGTCTAATTGTTGTCACCATTTTTTGATAATCAGGGTGATGTACATATGGTCTCCTATGAAACTCTTCCATAATCAAGTGCCTCAAATCCACTGAATTAGGCATGTACAACTGGGTGTTACACAATAGTACAATATCATCCCCAAAC
Source organism: Picea mariana (assembly GCA_032191745.1). Classification (NCBI taxonomy): domain Eukaryota; kingdom Viridiplantae; phylum Streptophyta; class Pinopsida; order Pinales; family Pinaceae; genus Picea; species Picea mariana. Next base: position 96,675 of record JASDQU010241225.1, read on the forward strand.
TGATATCCTTCATACCTCTTTTCTCTAGGTTCCTTACATAACCTTTCTTTCACTTGATTTAAGAAATCATCTTCCTACAAGAGTTATTTAATCCTCTGTTGAATGCCAGACTCTCCTATACTTGTTGCCGCTAAGTGTACTATCTGANTTCTTTCACTTGATTTAAGAAATCATCTTCCTACAAGAGGTATTTAATCCTCTGTTGAATGCCAGACTCTCCTATACTTGTTGCCGCTAAGTGTACTATCTGAACACTTAGGATAAGTGTGTATGCTACTTTGTTCTCTTTTCCTTTTATGTGTTTGATTTTGAAGTCGAACTCACTGATCAAATCCATCCAGTTGGCCTATATAGCATTAAAGCTCGAATGATCAAATAAATACTTCAGACTGCAATGGTTAGTCATGAGGGTAAATATCCTCCTGAGTAGGTAGTGCCTCCACATATTCAACGCATTCACAATCACTGCAAGCTCCATATCATGGGTAACATACTTCTACTCATGTTAATTTAATTTGCATAACTAATAACAAATCACTTTCCCTTCCTGCATCATAACTCCACCAAGTCCTTCTTTACAAGCATTAGTACAGACCAAGTAATCTTTTTCTATATCTGCAATCCTCATAATAGGTGCATAAATTAATAGATGCTTTAGCTGCTAGAAGCTAGCTTCACACTCTAGCAACCAGACAAATTTATTTTATTTTCTTTGCAATGAGCTAACGTGATTACCGATATTGGAAAATCCCTTTATGAACCTCTTGTAATATCCATCCAATCCCATGAAGGATCTCACTTCTGCCACATTTCTAGGGGTAGGCCAATCGATGTTTTCCTTGATATTTTCGGGGTCTATTTCCACTCCAACTGATATTACATGGACTAGATATTGGATTTCCTTTTTATATAAATCACATTTGTTGAACTTGGCATACAATTGGTGTTCTCTTAACACCTGTAATACCATTCTGAGGTTTTCTTCATGATCCTCTCGATTCTTGGAATACACCAAAATTTCATCCACAAACAATAAGACAAAATTGTTTAAATACTTACTGAGAACACTATTCATCAGACACATAAATGTAGCTGGAGCATTCGTAAATCCAAAGGGTACCAAAACAAACTCATAGTTCCCATACCTTGTCCTAAAGGATGTCTTCATCCTTGATTATGACTTGGTGATATCCTGACCTCAAATTTATCTTTGAGAATACTGCATCTCCCCTAAGATGATAAAAAACATCATCTATCCTAGGAAAATGGTATTTTTTGTTGATGTTCATCTTATTCAACTGCCTATAATCAATACATTGTCTTAAGGTACCATCCTTCTTTCTTACAAATAGGGTTGGTGCTCCCAATGGGGATACACTCAGCTTGATGTAGCTTTTGTCCATCATTTCCTTTAGTTTCACCTTCATCTCTATCATATTTGGTGTTCTCATCATGTAAGGCACCCTCAATTCTTGTATTTCCCCAGACACCCGATCTATTTAAAAGTCAATATCTCTTTTCGGAGGTAATCCATGCACTTGTTTTTGAAATACATCTCTGAACTCCCATAGCACTGGGTGGTCTTCACTTTTCAGTTCCTTGCTTTCTGTTGAGTTCAACACTTGTATATCATACAAGGGAAACCCCTTTCTACTAAAATTATTAAGCTGCAACACTGATATTTTCCTTACGAAAACTAGCTTTCAGATACCTTGAAAAATCCTTGCATTTCCTTTCTCATATTGATATTCCAGAATTTTCTCATAACAATTTAATTTTTCCTTATGTAAAGATAACCAATCTATCCACAACAACACATCATATGAGACTATGGGTAGAATATTCAAAACCACTTGGGTCTGATTTCCATCCATATCAATTAGACAAGCTTCAACTACCTCAACCACTTTCCTCTTTGTTCTAGTGGATAACTGAACTAACCATGCATTAGCATGCTTCTTTCTATGTAATGAGAATGACTCAACCACTCGAGGTGAAACATAACTAATATTAGATCCTGGGTTAATTAAAGTAGAGATTGGTCGTTAAGTAATAATACCTTCCAATTCCACCAGAGAGGCTTGGTGGTCTACTTTCCGGTTCTCTATAAATGCGTAAATTCTTGGAACACTTCTATCCATGTACTTTACTGTAGCTACCTCCTGGAAATTATACACCTTTCTGTTGTCATTTTGTCTATGGGGGAAATCCATCAATAGGTGTGGGTCTCCACATCCCCAACATTGCAAAGGTCCTTTCTTGGGCTCCTCTTCTCCTTCTCTTTCCTACTCTGCTGGTTTATTTCAAATTTGAGATGGGAAACTTTGTTGATTCCTGCTCCTACTTGGGTGACCCAACTGTGCACCTTTACCCAAATTATTGTGGGTGAATGAATTAAATCCCTTATTTTGGAATCCACTCTTTTCCTTATTCCTCCAATCCTTTGAAGAATCATGTTTGTGGTTAGACTAATTGTAACAACATTTTCCCTTTCGAATAGCATCCTCCAACATCTTGGGATTGTGAAAATCAATTTGATCTTGGTAGGACTGTGGTAACCCACTGAGAAAATGTTGGATTCTCACCTTCTCATCCTTGAAGTAGGGAACATACCTCAAAAAATCCATAAGCCTTTTAGTGTATGCATGGTAAGTTGTCCCAACTTAAGCTCGTGGAATTCATTTATTTTGCAGTCATAATACTTTTCAAATAGGTAAACATTACATATGTATTGATTAAATTGTTTCCAAGTCATATTTCTTTCCTCCAAGACTTTGATTTCCTTGAGATCTTCCCACCAAATGGAATCTCCTCCATTTAGGTTAAATACTGTAATCCTTTCCTTGGTATTCTCATAATAATTGTGCACTTGAAATTACTTCTTCAAACCAAATAGCCATGCCTCGACTTATTTTCCTTCATTTATCTCTCCATCAAAAGTAGGCAACTTAGCCTTCTTAAATTCTTCTGTTATATAGCTCTGAGAATTCTTCCTACTTCTCTTCTTAGGAATGATGGATTCTATACCACTACTAGATAGTTATGATGAAGTAGTCTCCAAGATGGATGACTCCATAGAAACACTTCCACTCAATTTTCCTTTCTTGGCATCTCAATGCTTCTTTCTAGAAGAACTCCTTCATGTATCGTTGTGAGCCATTCCATGCTTCTGGGAATCTATATGGGTCTTCAACATCTCCAAATACTGTAATTATACATTTCTAGGGTCTTGTTGTAGATGTTTTTTAATTTTAGATAGGATATGCAGTAGAAATGCATAAAACTCTTCCTATTTGTCCTGAGATCTCATAAGTCTCTCATTGTCTACCTTCAGACTTATGACGGTGTCCATCAAATATGGAGGGGTTTATCTATCCCTCCAACCATCATATTCTTCATCTATGAAATGTGAGGTGTCATCCATACTGCGCTGCACCATTCACCATTGTGATCTTCCAACACTTTCTACGTGTTGAAACAATAATTAGCATTATCATTTTACATCATCACTTAAAACAAGAATTCTTGGAAACAAAGAAAATCCTTCTTAAAAAATTTTAAGCGGTCTAGGTGACCCATTCAAGCATAGAGTTTGAACACAACTATGATACCACTCTATAACACACCTGAACCCCAAAGTAACATTTTAAGGAGTGGGGAATTAACCTTTTGTATTTATTCAAATATCTGAATACCTTTGTTTGAGTGCACCATCGTCTTTTGCTAATCAAGAGTTTTCCAATGACTATAATTATTCTCAATTTTGAGTTTGGGATCAAAGGTTATGGCCTCTCACGTTTTATTGGACTCACACGGTTAGCACCCAATGCACTACCTCATGTCACTTCTTCACTTGTTCCCTTCATCATGACACTGATGTGGAATCTTTCCCAACTCACCATTATGGAGCTTCTGTCCACATAATCCTATCGTCGTCACCAAAATTCATTTCAACAAAGTACCAACTATCCATTCTGGCTGTCTCGATGACAATTCACATATCGATCATTTTTCTAGATCCAAAAGTCCTTAGTCTACTCATCCTATGGTGCTAGTTGATTTGACTATTTTGACTTACCTGCAAGTTAACACGTGTCCCTTATTTTACATTCATTAAATGAATTAGGGGGGGGGATACAACAGCATGACGATCAAGATTAATCCTTCACCCCTCACCCCTCACCGACCAATGTTCCATATTTCCTACCCTTTTCACTAACATTGGAACTCTCTACCAAATCTCTACAGGGCTGAATCCTAAGCCCCCAACACAATGCATACTTATCAAGGGTCCAAGTTTCATCGTCACATCCCCGATGACATTGACATTTTTCAATGGTCTCAAGCCTATTTCGTTGTCGACACTCCTTAGGTGAAATTCAACTTAACATCCCCCTAATTTCGATGATGTTGTCTTAGGTATCATTGGTCCATAGCCACTGGCTTGTAGATCTATCGACCATCACTTAGAAAGAAGGTTCAAAGAACCTCCTTTCCTGATGGGACCCACATTCGTCCCATCAACCAATATTTTGGTAACACCTATCACCACCTTTTACATGTGGATAGATGAGTTGGCAAGTCGTGTCATCATCACATCCTTATCCTCTTTCATATTGTAAGTGTGATATTCAAGAGATCGACAATGGATGATATCCTCATTTTAGGCATAGATCGATGGTTCTCATCAACACTTGTGCCACTTCGTCGATGACACTTCTTTGGTGAAAAATTCATCTTTCCACTTTTGATTGCTGACGATGATGCACGTAGCATCAAAGATGTAGATCTCTCCTTATCATCTTCACCAAATCAACGAATGTCATTATCTCTCTTCGAATTTTATTATCGTCATCAAAATTTTACAAGTTCTGGATCTCGATCATTCTCGACAATAGATCTTTGTTGACAAAGGGATAATATTCACTCATTCCACCAAATTGATGTTCATCATTTCTTCTGACTCATCTCATGGTTTCTCAACTAGTTAGCCCAATGATTGTGACTTAATCATTTTCCAGGTTATGTCTGTTTCTATCAAGGTATTCTAAGGTCTACAAAAACTCACTAACCATCGATGGTCTCTTAACCTCATGAATGTGTAAGACCCTTGCATATCTTACAAACTCTCCACGATAGACTGGGGTTTTCTCAGGATTCAGGGTCCTTCCTTTCTTACAAGGAATTTCCTAGGTTAAAAGACACCCATCAATGGATGAATGATGTTTTTGTCCATGTCCTACAAAATTTCCTCTAACACCACAAGGTCTCTGGGGACATGACAATATACACTCGTTCATTTTCACAATTTAAAACATAAATTAAATGCCATGGTAACATAACCAATTTATTAGAAACTCCCCATAATCATTTGTAAGCATTTACATTTCCCATTGTATCATAAATTTAAATACACATATCATTCATATTATAATTCAACAAGCTAAGTTAAAATCTTATCTGATAAGGAAATTTTCCAACACCAAATGACCGAGAGAGGACGCCTTTCCTCCCAACCTTAGGCATTATTGTATAGTGCTTTTCTATAGTATGACACCCCTGTGCCAAGCCGTGATACCACCAAGTAAAGTTGTCTCAGTTGGGTTCCAAGCTTATGTTGATCCAAGAAGGCTACTCTCATTCCCCCTCCGACGCAACGAAAGTTTCCCACCTCCGACTGAGCTCAGGGTCTTTATAGGTTTATCAGGTGGTTTCTCAACTTTATTTCCTCTACACAAGGCAGTCTTTTCTCTTCTAAACATTATCTCAATTAACTCTCCTTACCAGTGCCTATTTTTTTCCAGTAAGAACCAAGTTGTAGCCCACTATTGCTTCAGTTGAGGATCCAAGTCTTCTCTGTTTAGGGTGATCATCAACATCTTAGGAAAGATTCCTATTTTCTTCAAGGAAATATCTTCTTCTCCTCTCTCTTTGATCAGTGTTCCCGAATATCTCCACATGCTACATTTATCAGCTGACAAGTTCTCAATACTCGCATGATTTTCTTGTTCTTTAGATCGTTTGGTTTTCAATGTGTGCACCCTTGCATGCATTCTTATCCTTTTTTTTCTCTCCTCTATGCCTGTTGTTCTTGTTATTTTTTGTTCTATCTCTTTTTGGTGATGTTTTTCCACCTTTTTCTTCATTCTTTCCAGTCCCCTTGGGACTATCGTGGCTTCCTATAGATGCCACCTGCATTCCATTGTTCTCATTCTGAGGAAGAAGATATGCAAATTCTTGATATCAGGTTATTTAATTGGCCCTTTCCCTCTTCAAGGAGCCAACTGCCAACAATCTCTAACTTTTCCAACCGCCCTTGCAACTTATTTTATTGGTCACGTGTCTTTGTGCATGTCTGGTATGCTAAAAGTGTAAGGTTATGCTTAGAAACCATAAGTAATATTGTTAGACAAGATTCATGTTTTCCTCACTAATGCATTTCAACTTCTTCTGCACTCAACCATTTGATCAATCCATGCTTCTTCAACTTCCTCTGGTGTATCATGGACAATACTTTCAAGGTTGTTCCTTCTCATTGAATGGTTTGGATTTTTTTATCAAATTAAACATAGTTCAAATGTTTCGTAACATAAGTTACATCACCTTAACATAATTACAGTCTCGGGGGAAATGAGGCATTACACTTTTCCCAATTATTTTCTCCACTTTCCCAGAGTGAAACAACCAAATTATCCTCCCATCCAATTAGGATCCTAGCTGGCTTCCTATCTCCAAGAAACATTTCGGTTCCTTGGCTCTCCATGTCTATGAGTCCTATAACAATAATGCACATATGCTCTAAGAATATTTCCACAAGAGAATACTTATTCCATGAATTATTCAATCTCTCATGAACCTCCAACCTTACCCTCAACACTGCCTCCTCTTCCTATTTATCAAGTAAAAATAAAACTAAAATATTAAATGACTTACATAAAATAACAATAAATGGAATGCAAATTATTTCTTCTCATGCTAGCTTATAAATGCATCTTGACAAATTTTCCAAACATTTATGACAACCCACCATACTCATTTAATTCATCATACCAACCATCAATCAAAGTCAGGGGAGGTATCTAATGCTACTAGATATTTTTGTATGCAATATAATTTACATAATAATTAAACCATTCAATTAAATAGTTAATAACATCAATTAATGGTACTAGTGTACAGTTAAACCATTTTAGTAATTATTACATTAATTAATTGTACTAGTGTACATGTGTAGAGTATGTATGCATAGCTAGCTGACACATAGTCTGCACACGTACTAACAATAAAAAATCAATNGTATCTAATGCTACTAGATATTTTTGTATGCAATATAATTTACATAATAATTAAACCATTCAATTAAATAGTTAATAACATCAATTAATGGTACTAGTGTACAGTTAAACCATTTCAGTAATTATTACATTAATTAATTGTACTAGTGTACATGTGTAGAGTATGTATGCATAGCTAGCTGACACATAGTCTGCACACGTACTAACAATAAAAAATCAATTCCTCTAGTGCATAGTTCATGTATGATCTCAACAAGAAAATAAAGACAAAAAATCAATTAAATACATATTCGGTAAGATTAACTAAAAAAACTACAATAATTCATCAATGATTGGTCATCACACTTAAAATATCAAAAGGGAATCAAAATGACTGTTTTGGAACCAAGTGAGAAAACAATAATGACACATCTAATCTCCAAGCATTATTCTCAACTAAGATTAAATCATCCTTCCTTCCTAACGTAATTTCATCTTCCATCCCATCCTTTCTTCTTCAGGACTAAGTTGGAGTGTCAATTATATTGACCTAACTCTAGATAGAACATGTAAGTGGAATTGACACTATCTTGACCAAGCTTCCCCATCAGACAATCGATAGTCACTATCACACATCTAGGGGAGTGTGGATTAAGACAACCCTCCCACGAATCCAGGTTTTGGAGGATAAATGGTGGGAAATACCTCCACCCCTCCCGATATAACTAGGGTCAATAGGATACTCAGTGTGCAATACCTCCACCCTTCCACATAGAACTAGCGTCAACACCCTATATCAATCCATACTGTGAAACTATTGTTCTTAGAGTCACATCATTAAACAATCACTTTGGGAAATCTATGCATCCTATAAAATCCACACTTACCATAGATCGTAGCAATATTTGAAATCATAAATTAAACCATAAATAAAACTTATGGCATACACTATCTTCTTGATGTCTACGTCTTCCAATTTACTTCAATAATACAATTATTTGGTTATGACATATCTTTTTTACCTGTAGGTTAGCTCATCAATACTCACATACATCCAGATACATCACAATTTTTATATAATCATCCATATATGTATTGATATTCAATTAGGAGATGCATGCTTATTTACAACATGCCTCACATTTGTTATACATTTAGAACACAATTTTGAACTAGTATCCATTTACTGAAATTCCACAATTAAATTTTCATGTTTAACGAAATCACATAATGATCATCAACATGAACATATAGCAATAAAATAATATTACACAACACATAAATAGGTCAATATGTACACCTCTCACATGTCTATATCAATCTAATTGAGTCCATATAGTTACTAAGAAATGAATTACTAAGATGAGAATAATTGAATCTCTAATTGCCTAAGGAAAAAACATGGGGTGTTACAATATTCGTGTGCATGCCTATAACTAAGAGAGCCAATAATATTCCATGCATACCTAGTTTCACATTATGTTCACACAAATAGAACTAGGGATGCCTAGATTCACTTAGAACTATTATGGACCTTGGTTCATTTTCCAATCAAGTCTTGGAACATTTGTATAAATATATGATATACATCTTGTTAACTATCTTACCCTAATACAATATAGGGTTGCAGTGTTTCTTTTCACTTGAGAAATTAAATTCCACGACAAAAAAAATATAGTTTACATGATGCAAAACTCAATGCAAAGGGGTGCATCATGTTTTGCATCGAATCTATGCCAAAGTTATTGATGTGTGCTCCTTGAAGCATTGTTTTGGTGTTTTTTTATCGACACATACTTCTACCATGTGTTGATTTTTGTCTCTTGTGCATTAAAAATGTTTGGGAAAATAATATTTCACATTATTTTTGAGTAATTTTTGTGTCAAAAATGTGTTTTTTTTGTCGATATTGGTCATTATGCATCATATTAGTGTTGTTATTAGGATTTTTAGCATTATTCTAGGGATATATTTTAAATTTTTAGCATCATATCATAGAAATACATAAGTTTTTAATTGATTTTGCATATTTCTTGCATCATATGGCTTCGATTGTGTGTCATTTTAGCATATTTTTGCAATGTAACTATATATTTAACATTGTTTTTGATGGTATTGAAATCATTTTTGTGTCATTTTTTATTTCAATTGTATGGAGAATGAAATGAAAGAAGAGAAAATGAATGGAAACACACACAAAAAAATATTGCCAAGAGCATAATAATATATTGAAACCCAAATTATATTACTGAATGAGATAGGAAAAGACTGTGAAACACAAAGAAATACAAACTAACTACAATGGTCATATCTTATCTCTAAAGAGAGAGGTGTCAGATACACCCATTCACAAGAAGATATTACAATAGGAAAAAAATGTCCTTTTAATGAAAAAATAATAAAACCTAAGATGAAAACCCCTAAATATCCAAAACCATAACTCTAGGAGATTAAGCGCCAAAAGGATTGTGGGCCCTCAGGTGACTAAATGATACACCAACTTCCCGAGGGAGAAGTTTTTTTCATACAATATTTGTTTCAGGAGCATTGTAGCTCATTAGAAAAATATAGATAATAAGTACAACCATTGGTAGGGTTAGACAATTCATGTCCATCCCAAGGCCCCAAATGGCCAAAAAACATCATTTAAGGCCTCAAAATGACCCTAGAAGTTTAGGACTTGAAAAACCATAGATAAAAAAATTGCCAATATGGAGAACCATGTTGAGTGAGTGGAAGAGATGGGTGGAAAATGATACCCACTTGGTTCACTCCTCCCCCCTCATGAAGAAATTGTCCCCATTGCATCAAGTTCCCTCATTAGATGGGGAAACGTTTGCTGAATTTGACTCTTGGTGAGACACTTTCCTTAGTGACGAAGTTGTCCTACTTTGAAAACTTGATAGAGTTGTATATTCTATTGGTGGGTTCCATTCATCTTGGTGTACATAATCCGATCCACTATATCATGTTGAATGTAGTAAGGATTGATTTTTGTAGGGGGGAAATTCTCAACCACCTCCAAAGTGTCCAATAGGGGTGGAAAATATGGTTGAAGCAACTCCACATTAAATACTAGGTGCAAGCCAAGGAAAGGAGGAATACTCAATTCAAAATAATTCTCACCCACAAACTTCATGATGGTGTAAGGCCCATATCACAGTGGTATAGAATTCTAATGGGGGATTATGAGGAAGTCTATCTGTAAATGCAACCACACCTTATCACTAACCTGAAACTTGTGTGGAACCCAATGTTGATCATGTTGTTGCTTATACTTGGCATTAGAATTTTTCAGGATATCATGAAACTATTGTTGGATGTGCTAGTTGTTCAACAAATTTGGAGACTCTATCTCCCTCAATATGAGCATGGTGGGTCTCTTACTGTGAAGATACAATGGGAAGAGCTATATCAATGGGGGGAAATGGATGGAACCCCAAGAACACCTGGAAAGGGTTGTGTAAAATAGAGCTATGAAGGGTTATGTTCTAGATATGTTGAGTGTATGTAATGCTCTCATCCCATGTATGTGGATGCTTGGAGTTATACATGTGTAGGATATGCACAATCATCCTATTGACCATTTCTATTTGTATATATATTTGGGGTGATGGCAATTGATTTGGCTAGGTTGGTGTCCATTAGAGACCACAGGATGGACCTAAAGGTACTAAGGAACCTACTATACCTATATAAAATAATGGTTTTTGGTAGCCTAAAATGTACCCAAATATGCTCAAAGAAGAGCTTAGTAGTGGCTTCGACTGTGATACTCTTCTTAGTAACATGGTTCCAAAATGGGAATCTAAGAAAACCGATCGATAAAAAAAAATCAACAATTGTTACCATGATTGGTGGAGGGAAAACCTAACATGTAATCCATGGATATGAACTCCCAAGGATTATTTGGGGTAGGTAACCCTACTTCTTAAAGGTAGGTTTAGCAATGGCATAGGAAATGCACGATCTAATATACTTGTTGACATCCTGTCATAGTTTTGGCCAGTAGAAATACGGATGAAGTACTTCTACTATCTTCTCCACACCAAAATGTCATGCCACTCGACTGTAGTGTGTCTCCAAAATTAAATTTGCATGCTTTCTTGAAGGAAAAAAAGTATGTCCCAAATAGCAAAAAAGCGCAATCTGGAGGTGAAAGTATAGAATTTGTTTACTTTCCCCCGATGTTTGATATGTAGCAACAAATTTAGGTTCACTGTCATACAATTGGGGACACTGAGAGGTCTCATTCCCACAAGAGTTAAGAATTGTGGTTAGTGCCATAAATGGGGGCAAATTGAGGTAGTTTTCAACATAGTTTGTGTTTCCCTTCTTGTACTTAATGTTCAAGTGGAATTATTTCAAGTATGTGGACCACTTCTAATGATAGTAATTTTGAACTTTCCTTTTGTATGTGTAAATTGTAGAGGCTTGTGATCAATTTGGATGTTCATTTCCTTTCCTAGAATATAATGCTTCCACTGTCGACATTCCTGCAAAATGGAGTACATATCCTTGTCATAAGTGGGATAAACACGAATGATATCAGAGAGTGTTTCACTATGACATGCCATTGGATGTCCATGCTGAGTGGGGAATGCGTCAATAACATAGTCAGAGGTATATGTATCAATCTTGAATGGTTTTTGTAGGTTTGATAGAGTGAGAAGTGGTGTCGAGCAAAGAAAGAATTTCAGATCCTTGAATGATTCTATGATCCTTCTACCTGATTATTCTCTATAAAGAGGCCCTATATTGAGGTAGTGATGCTCGCACTGAGCTTCCACTCACCTTCTAACCAAACCACGAAGAAGAAAATTTTTCTAGTCTGAGAGATTACCTTTCAACAATGATTTATTTATCTCAATATCATGGAGAATATAATAGTCGAGACCACCTCTAGTACCTTATAGAGCTAGCCTCCCAAAGTAATAATGATAGTGCGAGGTCTAGAATCATAGAAAACATGATTTTTTCACATATAGGGTTGTCCTAAATGAAAATCACAAACTTCAAGTGGGGAAACACCATACAACACCTCATCTTTGAAAGGATCGATTATGTATGTTGGTTGTGGAGCCTGATTATCTTACTAATTCATATGTAGGTCAAAGAAACTGCGGGATGCATAATTCATGGCCATGAGGGGGCCGGAATGTTTTGTTTTTTGTAATTCAAATATTGTAATTTCGTAGTCAATCTGGACCATTCATTATAAGGTTGTAGATCTAATGATAGAATTTATGTTAGGGGTTTTTCCTTAGAAGGAAACCCTCTTTTATGAGGGAATTGTATTGCGACTGTGGATTATTGTGAATATTGTATTCTAAGAGAGGAGACTGTGAGAGAAATAAGAGAAATTTACAATGGGTGTGTTTTAGGTTGTATCCCTTCATTTTGCTGGATAATAAAAAGGAAGGACCTAACAATTTCTATGGTGGACGTAGCCCACACTTGGTGAACCTCATATACTTGTGTCTCTATTGTATTTTGTATCTTCTGTGTTTTATTTCCACATTTGTCTTATTTTATTCCTCTGTGATCTTGTTTTTCTAACAACTAGTATCAAAGCGAAAGGTAACTCACAAGAAAAGAGGGTTCTTGGTTCGAGTGGGAGTAATGGAGGAAGATGGAAAGTTTAGGGTTGAGAAATTTAACAATAAAAAATACCAGTTATGGAAGATGTAGATGGAAGATTATTTATATCAGAAGGATCTATTCCTACCATTGGGAGAAATAGAAAAGAAGACGATGGTCACGAAGGACAAAGAATGGGAGGTTCTTGATAGAAAGGCACTAGGAACGATACGACTGAGCCTGACAACATTGGTGGCTTTCAATATTTCAAAAGAAAATACAACGAAGGAGATGATGGACACATTGGTTAAACTATAGGAAAAAACCTCGGTGTCTAATAAGGTATTTCTAATGAAGTGATTATTTAATATGAATATGTCATAAGGTGGTTCTATTGCATATCATTTAAATGAATTTAATTTGGTTACTAATCAACTAAGTTCTGTAAAAGTGGACTTTGATGATGAGGTCAAGGCTCTTCTAATCCTATGCTCATTGCCAGAAATATGGAATGGCTTGGTTATGGTTGTAAGTAACTCTATCTCTGGTTCAAACACTCTAAAATTTGATGATGTTGTTGGTGTTATCCTTAGCGAGGAAATGCGACGAAAAATCACATGTGAGACATCGGGTAATGCGTTGACCATGGAGAACAAGGGAAGACAAAAGGATAGAGGAAAGGGCTCAGGGAACCATGGGAACTCTAGGAAGGGGAGATCCAAATCTAGATTGGGAAATATAGATTGTTGGAATTGTGGGACGAAAGGACATCTAAAGAAAGACTGTAGAGCTCCAAAGAAACAAAGAGATGGACATTAGGAGAAAAATCAGGAAGCCAATGTAATAGGTGATGTGTTACAAGATTMTTTGATTATTTATATAGATAATATTTATGAGTCTTGAGTAGTACATTTAGGGGCTTCATTTCATGCCACACCCCATAGGAAACAATTTCTAGATTATGTTCAAGGTGATTTTGGACAGGTTCATTTGGGTGATGATGCACCATGCAAAATTGTTGGAATGAGTAAGGTAGAAATAAAGAAAAAGAATGGAAACCAATGGTTGTTGAAAGAGGTAAGACATGTTCCATGTTTAAGGAAAAACCTAATTTCAATAGGGAAGTTGGAAAGTGAAGGTTGCATATCCATATTTACAGATAAGGCATGGAAGGTCACCAAATGATCATTGGTGATAGAAAAAGGAGAGAATGTAGGTACATTATATTATGTATTGGTAATATTGACTTGTCTATATCTTTAGCTTCTACATGAGTGGATACAACACTGTGGAATCATAGGCTTAGACACATGAGTGAGAAGGGCATGCAAATGCTTCACAAAATAAATTTGTTTCCATATCTTAAACAAATTGATTTGGAATTCAGTGAGCATTGTGTTTATGGAAAACAAAAGAGAGTTATATTTCTCAAAGTCGGAAAAAAAAAGAAGGGTGAAAGGTTAGAGCTTGTGCATGCAGATGTATGGGTACTAGCTCATGTATCATCTCTTGGTGGATCTCATCATTATGTTACTTTTATTGATGATGAAACTAGAAAAACTTGGGTTTATTGCATTCAACAAAAAATTTATGTTTTTGACACTTTTAATATATGGAAATCTTTGGTTGAGAATGAGACATAAAAAAGGTTGAAGTGTCTCAGATCAGACAATGGAGGTGAATATTGCAACAAGGAATTTGATGATTACTATTCATACCATGGGATTCATAGAGAGAAAATAGTTCTAGGAACACCACAAGAAAATGGTGCGTCAGAAAGGATGAATATGACAATCATGGAGTGTGCAAGGAGTATGAGATTGCATGTCGGGTTGCCCTTACAGTTCTGGGAAGATGTTGTAGATAGTGTTGTTTACTTAATAAATAGAGGACCTTCAATATATTTGGATGACGGAATTATAGAGGAGGCATGGACAAAAAAAAAAGGTAAACTACACTTTTTTGAAGACTTTTGGTTGTGAAGCATTTGTCCTTATTGATAAAGAAAATAAAACAAATCTTGAGGAAAAATACAAGAAGTGTACCTTTATTGGATACAGTGTTAATGATTTTGGTTATCGCTTATGGGATTATGAAAATCGTAAAATCATTAGGAGTAGATATTTCATATTCAATGAGAAGGTCATGTACAAAGATCAGTTGCAGGGAAAGAAATAGGAAAAAGAAAAACCAAAATACAAGTGCTTGACGAGATCATCGAAAACAAAATTCCAAAGGTACCAAAAAATCAAAATGTACAACAATAGGAGCAACAAGTACCTCAAACTCCTACAAGTGTTGTTGGAATATCTACCAGGTTAAGTAGACCCCCTTAATGATAATCTCCTTCATTGTATTATTTATTGTTGACTGATTCTGGTGAACTAGAAAGTCTTGAAGAGGAAATGCAGGTAGAAACTAAAAAGAAGTGGGAGAAAGGCATGAAAGAGGAAATGGAATCCTTGGTAAATAAACAGACTTGGGACTTCGTTCAGTTTACTGCAAGAAAAATAGCATTGCATAATAAATGGGTTTACAAGTTGAAGGAATAAGATGGAGGGAAAAATATGTACAAGGCTAGACTTGTTGTAAAGGGGTTTGCACAAAAGAAAGATATAGATTTTAATGAAATATTTTCTCCTGTTGTTAAGATTACTTCAATTAGGACTATTTTAAGTCTTGTGGCAGTAGAATATTTGAATATTGAACAATTAGATGTAACAACAACTTTTCCCCATGGGGATTTGTAGGAGAATGTGAGAGAAAAAAGAGGAAGTTACAATGGGTGTGTTGTAGGTTGTATCCCTTCATTTTGTTGGATATAAAAAGGAAGGACCTAGAAATTTCTCTGGTGGACATAGCCCACATTGGGTGAACCATGTATATCTGTGTCTCTATTGTATTGTGTATCTTCTTTGTTTTATTTCCACATTTCTATTATTTTATTGCTCCACGGTCCTATTTTTCTAACAATGTAGGACATGGAACATTGTTGGATGATGTGGAGGTCTTGTCCCTGGCTCAACCAAATGACGGTGTATGTTTGTAAATGTGGTGTTGTTGGAAAATTCAATATATTGATAACATTGGTCAATATCATGTTATTTTTTATACTACTATCAACAATGAAATGTAGTGAAGTACCCTTCACCCACATCTGTGAATGGAAGAGGTGCTCCCCTCCTCAGGCTCCTTCAACTCTTCTGGTTGGATCTTTGTAGTTGTAATTGTAGCACTAGGTTCCACGTCAATGATCCAATTTTCCATATCCTTCCCTAAATTAGAGTCTTACCTGAAGTACGATTATTTTTCTTTCATCTCGACCAACAATTATTGTGTTTTTTGGACACATAATACTTTGTTGTTGTGTTACTTGTAACAATAATGTACACATGAAGCATCCTGGGTGATAGGAAGAGTGATATGTTGGGGAAGACCAATGCTTGCATATTTTTGTATTTATTAAGCTTCATGTTAATGCAATAATCATCCCATGTATTTATGATTCCTACTCAATTCTTGGCCCGATAGTGGTATTAGAGCTTGTCCAAACTCCATGATTTCTCTTGGCGTTTCCTTTCCCCTTGGGTGATCCAGATTATTTTGAGAATGAAATGAAGGTGGATATATAATATGGAGATACATAGAGATGTAAGATATATATAGAAGAGATATAACAATAAATACAAAGATACAATAATACACAATTTCTATTAATGAGCGAAATGTCTAGAACTGCAAAAATACAAAGTGAATGAACTCACTAGAATTGTTGTAGCTTATCTCTGAGAAGAGATGTGACGACTATGCTCATTCAAAAGAATATGATGATTTTTACATTGAGTCTCCAAATTTATTTTTAACATAATGAAAATACAAAACCATAACCCCAAAAGATGAAAGGCCAAAAGGTTTGCGGGCATCGAGTTGATATGTCAACTTCCCAAGGGCGTAACTTTTTCATATGATCTTCGTTTGGGGCATTTGATACCTCGTAGGAAAGGTATGTATGAGAAGTAAAACTTTATTTGGAGGTCATGGCAAATTTTAAGAGACCCATGCCCCCCCAAAATTCCAAAAAAAGGTCATTTCTGGCCTCAAAACGTCCCCGAAAGTTTGGGACTCGAAAAACTGTAAAAGACTGCCAAAATGGAAAACTGTTCTTTGACCTCATGGAATAGGTGAGTGGCCACCGATATACTTCTATATCAATCTTAACTCCTTAGGATGAAATGGTCTCCATTGCGTTTCTTTCCCGTGGGAGATGGTGAAGTGTTTGCTGAATCTGAACTTTGGTGAGCTGCTTGCCTTGCTGGAGAAGTTGCACTGCTTGGCTTGTGGAACACTGTCACAAAATTGATGTTGGAGGGGTTGGAAATTTTTAACCAGTTTGACTGCATGAGATGATGGTGTGTAGAAGGAATATTTTTTCTTTGCTTCAATCTTGTCGACTTACTTCTGCTGGATAGAAGGGGCTTGGATCGAGGCCATAGTGGTCATAGTGCCCTTATGTTCACCTTCTTCCTGAATAAAAAAGAAGCTAAAATTTGTCACATGAGAGACAACGTTTCTGCATTCTTTTGTCGAAACATTAGTAGGAACTACCTCTGGTATCTTGTAGAGGTGATCCCCTAGAGTAACAACGACACTATAGGGTCGAGACTCAAAAACAACATGGTGCTTCCACATACATGGTTGTACCAAAAGAACACCAAAGACATCCAACGGGGAAACATCACACAATACCTCATCCTTGAAGGGATTGATTCCATAGGACAAACAACACTATTGGGTGACACAAATATCTCATCCTTGGTGAAGCCAACCTCTATTGTATGGTTGCGGGTGTCGTGTTGTTGGTAATTCCAAATGTTTGATGACTTCTACTGAGATGAGGTTCTTTTGGCTTCCACTATCAACAATGAAATGCAACGAGGTCCTCTTTAACCAAATCACTGAATGGAAGAGGTGCTCCCCCTCTTTAGGATCTACTGGTTCTTTTGGTTGGATCATTGTGGTTGAGACAATGGCAGTGGCGTCTGCATCGATGATTTGTCTCCTTCCATTATTTTTTGAATCATATTATGAATCGGGGTTTGACTCTTTTTCTTTGATCTTGGCCACCAATGACTATTTTGAGCAACATTCATTAGTGTTATGCTAGGGGATTTTGTGGAAATTGCACCACTTTCTAGTGTCCTTCTTTGTATTTCTATTACCCTTCTTTTCCTATGGCCTGGACTAGTTTTCTAGAGGCTAGTTGTTAGGCCCATCTTTACAATACTTTGGTTGTTGCATATTTGTAGACCTGAACTCCCATTTGTTCTGGTGCTTAATTTTCTGCTCGATTTTGATAGCATATCGATAAGAAAATCCCAGCGATGAAATGTCTAGAAACTCCATTTCAGTTTGGATGTACCCATGTAGATCCCTACAGTATTTTAGAACCAAATTTTTCTCAAAATGTTTGATACCCATCTTGGTGTGCAAGGTATGGAAGGTAATGGTGAAATCCATCACTGCTTGGCCCCTCTTTTGACGCAGCATGGTCCATCCCATGTATTGGTCTTAATAGTTTCCAACAGGGTAATATTGTTCCTTGGCGGCATCTATGAAACATTCCCAAGTGGGTTTGGCCTCGAACATTCCAGAATCCTCTGTGGAAATTTTCTCATAGTAAGTTTCCCACCAATGTTTTACATGGGGGAGAGCCTTAAGAAGTGCAAAGGTTATCTTTTCCCTATCAGAGAAATTGTGCACAAAGAAATAACCTTCTAGCAGATTTAACCATTTTTCTAGAGAAGCTACATCTATCCGACCTTCAAATATGGAAATATCAAAATTAAATTGTACCTTGAAAGGAGTAGTGTCTCCAAAGTGGCTACTTGATGAATACACATCTGCTGTTATCGATAGGTGTAAGAGGATTTGGGAAAAATTCTCCATCATTTCATCCCTCTRTCACATTAGATCTTGCTCGAGCAACATATTAATATAATCTTTTTCTCGATCGTTTCTATTTTATTCTGCCATGGAGGGTTTAATGGGCATGCGAGAGCAATTTTCCTCAAGAGATACAAKATCTAGGACCAAATTTGTATACTCAGACCTCTTCAGGGACATGCACTGAAAAAAATGACCAAGAGCATCTTGCTCTGATACCACTGATCCATATTACTTTTAGAAAGAAATGAAGGAGAAAATATAATAAGGAAATACATAGARATGTAACAGAGATATAATAGAGGTACAACAATAAACATATGGATAAATTAATACACAATTTTGATTAATGAGCAAAATGTACAGAACTGTAAAACTACAAAGTGAAGGAACTCACCAGAATGGTGGCAACTTATCTCTGAGAAGAGATGTGATGATTATGCTCATCCACAATAATATGATGATGTTTATATTGAGGCTCCAAATTCATTTTTAACATAATTAAAATCCAAAACCCTAACCCCGGAAGATGAAAGGACAAAAGGTTTTCGGTCCTCGATGGGGGTAGTTGATATGTCAACTTCCCAAGGGCATAATTTTTTCATGAGATCTTCATTTGGGGTGTTTTATACCTCATCGAAAAGGTCTATCCAAGAAGTAAAACTTCCATTAAGATTTAGGTTATTCCATTGGAAACCCTAGCCCCACAAAAGTCCAAAAGAGGTTGTTTAGGTCCTCAAAACGACCTCGAAAGTTTGGGACTAGAAAAAATGTAAAAAATGCCAAAATGGAAAACTGTTCTTTGAGCCAGTGGAATAGGTGGGTGGCCACTGATATCCATCTCAATCATTGAGTGCATAAAATTATTCTTTTGGCCTACCTATCTCTCTTTCATATGAGCACTTATTCATTCTCATTTTGTCTCTTTGTCTGCCTTCCTTTACTCAAACCCTAAACCAATCAACATTTCTACTCCATTATCACACCTCATTCTTGCACCGTTTACTGTCTTGACCTCCTACGTCATTTTTTATGGTTTGTGATGACTCATCACCTGAATTTCACCCTCCATAAGAAAACCCTAAACCTAATTTTGATATAGTAAACCTAATTCCTGCTACTCTTACTCCCCTCACGCGACCTCACACTACCTCACACATGTAGTAACGATACTAGAGCTCTTAGAATCCAACACACAATACCTCTCATGTTGCGCAACTCTATTTCATTTGCGACCATCTATGATTTTATCCATTTCATGATAGAAGTTAGTACACGCTACTATGATACACAATGGTTTAATGATTCAACGACATTTCATGTCGATTTTATTGTACATTTTCATATATGTTATCAAACTTTATGTCCTGTCCTACCTAGGAAAGGGAAGGGTAGTTCTAGTCCATTCGTTGGTGTCCATTCTACTCTCCAATATATTGTTACCATTCTACAATCCAAGCTTTTTCACTCTAAATTCTTTTCCCTTCTCCATTAGCAACAAACCAAACCCTAGAACCATCGATCTACATTCTGGTTGTGGGAGATAGGTCATGTAGGAGTCGAGGTAAGAGAGAAATTTTAATTTCCAATTCCTCTTCCCTGAGGAGGCACACTTCATTAACTTATCCCATGAGGTTTTCTTGCTGCACAAAATGAACTGTTGCAATAAGAAATTGTGAGTTGAGTCGTTCTAACACCTTTTGTTTTTCTATGTTCTACAACACAACTAGATTATTCAGTCCCCCATGAAATATTCAAATAAATTCACAAAGAAAGAACCTCGTAGCCTCTATGAACTACATTTCTGCAATTTCTAAGTGCCACTATCCATGTTGTGTTTTGATCAATGGTTGAGGGAGAGGAGTGACAAGCGTGACTGCACATAATTTGTTCGAGTGTACTTTTCTTAAACATGTGTAAGCAACCCTTCATTCCAATCATTACTTGGTGAAGTAGCAATGAATTTTTTACTAGTGCAACTTAATTATGTTTTTATTTTCTAAGGTGTCCATGAAGGAATAATACAATGCATTCTCTCATCTCCATTGTTGGCATGGTGCTAACCGACAAGGAGAATTATAGAGAATGGCATAGAAAGATCAAGAGCACACTGATCTTCAATGACCGGTAGAAAGGGATTTGCAAAGCAGTAGGAGTCCCTCGGGACAAAAAATCCATTGAAGAAGAAGATAAATCTAAAGAAGAAGCCTTATTATTAAAGATAAAGAGTAGCAGGCCTTGTAGAATTAACCAGTCATTCCAACCACAAACAAAGAATGTGAAATATGGGAAGAAAAATAATAGAAGGAATATGAAGTAATATCTGTGACAGTAAGTGAGGAGGTGAGTCATCATATTTCTTCCATTAGTGATTCATATGGTTCGTTGAAGAGATTTAATGAATCGTATGACACACATTCCAAGCTTGAACTCATACAACTAATGTTGAAGCTCTTCAACTTAGAGTTGAAGAATGATGACCCTATGGCTTTGGATTCATAAATCACCGCCATAATGCATGACATTGAATACATCGAAGAAAAGATTGATTTCCATCTCATGGAGTTCATTAAGGCCCTCTACCCTACATATTCTCACTATCTTGAATGGTTGCAAGTAAGTGATCAAATGAAATCCATGACATTTGAAAATATGGTGAAGAAAGTTACAGATTGTGAGAAAGCCTTTGGAAAGAAGACAACTCCTTCAACTTGAGAAATTGTTTGCCTTGCTCAGAAATACAATAGTAAAAAACATGATTCTTCTTGAGAAGAAAGCAACAAAAGAGGACGTGGATGTGGAAGAAAGAGTTTCAGAGGAAGGAGGGTAGACACAACCAAGGTGAGAGATCCAACTTCATTGTACCCGTTACAAAGATAATGGTTCACATGAAGTAGATGACTACAAAGTTCCATGGAAAAAGATCAAAGAAGACATACATAATAAGAAAGAGGGAAAAGGTAAACCTACAGAACCAACAAAAGGTAATACACCTAAATATTCCCTTTACATTGTTGCTCACTATAATATAGGAGTAACAAAAGATTTATTTAACATTCCATACAGTCCTTGGAAAGATGCATGGATTATTGGCACATGCACAACCTCTCATATGACATTCCTAAGAGACTTTTTTGAATACTTAAATGAAATTGTAGATGGAATAGATTATTTTTTAGACAAGTTCAGTCTCAAACCATCAAGAATGGACACCATCATGCTTAAGTTTCCTGGACTCTCGGATTTTATTTTTCACAATGCACTCTATCTTCCCAAGCTAAAAACAAGTTTGTTGTCCCTTGTTCACATTAGACAGCAAGGCCACTCTGTTCACATAATTAGTGGCAAAGTTGAAATACGAAAGGATTCTAATAACATGCTTGTTATGACTAGAATGGAATATGGGAGACTACTGAATCTAAATGGGACATCTAGCCATACAAACAATGTTGCATACCTCTTTGATCACGGTGAAGGTATAATGTCATCTATTATTTTATCACATGATAGATTTGGCCATATAAGTTATGACAATCTTCGTTTATTGAGAAAGAATGGTGTTTCTAGTCTACCCAACATTCCTAGAAAATTGAAACAATGTGATGTTTGTATCCATGGAAAGCATAGAAAACAACCTTTCCATGATTATACTTCCAGAGCATGTAGAAAACTTGAACTGATTCATTATGATTTGTGTGGCCCTATTTTTATTTTATCTGCAAATGGAAATACATATATAATGTCCTTTATTGACGATTATTCCAAGATGTGTTGGGTGTACTTGTGGAAAGATAAATCACAAGCTTTTTAAACATTTAAAAATTTTCATGTATGGATTCAAAATGAAGCTCCATCTCATATTGTCTCTCTTCACATTGATAATGGAAGAGAATATACATCTAATGAATTTTAAATTTACCTTCTCCAACATGGGATCAAAAATCAAACAATAGTTCCATACAATACTCAACAAAATGGTGTAGCTGAACGAATGAACACGACACTCATAAATATGGTTCATTCCATGATTCTTTTCAAGAATGTTAAATTGATGTTTTGGGATGATGCATTTCTGTGTGCATTTTATGTAAAAAATAGGTGTCCATCTCATGCTATAAAAAACAAGACTCCATATGAAATGTGGTATGACCACATTGCTTCGGTGAGGCATCTTAGGGTCTTTGGTTCCACCTATTATGCCTTGATTCCTAAGGAGAAAAGAATCAAGCTTGATGAAAAGAGTTGGAAGTGCATATTCTTGGGGTACTCAAATACCACCAAGGGGTATCATCTTTACGATGAGAAAAATAAGAAGTTCATCCTTTCTATAGATGTGATCTTTCTTGAATTCACCAAGAAATATGAAATTGTTGAGAGGCAACTTGATCATCTGGAAAGGTTCACTTGTGTAAAGGAATTTCATGAATTTGATGAAAAGATTCCATATCTTGAAGGGGTGATTAAGGGATTTTCCCCTGTGATTGTGGGTCGTAGTCATAACAGATAAAGACCAAGTGAAAGAGACAACAATCTCCCCTCAGTGACAAGCACACAAAAACTAAAGAAAATAACTACTTTAATTAGGAGAAAGTAGGGACAGGGAGGAGAAAATAAGGTGCACCTTGTTCTCCCGTTTGATGTCGATCCCTACCCCAATCCATCGAAGATATCCTGATCATCTACTAGAATAAACCTGCAAGATAGATATAATACCAGGGCTACGATGAAAGTAGTTCTACAACAAAAATCATGTGCATGTTATATGTCAAATTCAAAGTAAACATAAAGATGAATGTCCAATGAAGACAAATTTGGGGGAAAACAAGATCTTTTATTACAAACAAGTTGAAAAGGTAAGTTACGACCTTGTCCATCCTTAGTTTCCATCTTGAAGCCGACTGTCTGGGTTCCTACAGGAATCCTAAAGCATGAACTCAACCGATAAATAATTTTCTCAATGAATCATATAGGGATAAGGAGACACCTTATAGTCACATAAAAGGAGAAAGAATCTTTGGAAAAGGAGTTTTTTGCTAAAAGAGGATGTTACTAAGAGAATATAGCGAAAGGAGGCTTTCTAGATGTGGGCAGCGTAACTTTGCACCAATGGAATTGTCCTCTTCTTAGCCCTCCATGGTTGTTTTATATCTTCCCAAAGAGGTTTGGGGAGTTGAATTCCATTGTGTACAGGAAAATGTTGTTGGGAAACGATCCCAATTAAAAAACTCACCCGAAAACACAGGATTGCTTTATTTTTCACCAAAAATGAGGGCATCTGTGGGTTACAGTGAGGAAAGGCACATATGTCCATGTGTTGCACTAGGGAAACATGTGGGTATGCTCTTAAAGAATGTTTTTTAAATGATTCTTGAGAGKAACTTTTAGGGAAAATTCTAGCAAGCATTGGGAAAGGGTTAGGCCATGGAACGAAAGCATAAGTGTGGCATTTTTTTCTATAACAGATGCCCCCTAATGTGTGAGGTCAGAAGGGAAAAATGATGTCTGAAATACATTATGAAACTATGAGAGGCGGGGATGCATCGAAGTATCCGCAGAGGTTCCTGAACAACTGATCCAAAAATAAATAACCGTCAGTAAATATTAAGAAAGAGTTTTATTTCCCAAGTTGGGCATACCCATGCTTAGGAGTGATAAAGCATGGCCGCCAAAGAAAATACACTGCAGATCCATGGTACATATGAGAGTATGACTAATGTCCATGACCACGAACAATACACAGTGGATCCATGTGATAAATATGAAGTAAAAAGAAGGGACACAAAGAATACACAATGGATCCATGTTAAAGTAGATCATAGCCACTGATAGATACACAATGGAGCTATGTCTCAAGATCAAGAAAAAAGGATATCTAGAACCAAGAGAATGAAAAAACTGATCCTCTGCAAGTAACAATGTCTGTGAGGTGACAACATATGATTCAGGAAGGAGCACAAAATAGGTGATTCTTGTACTTCACCTGAAGTATTCACAACAATTTGTCGTGGTACAAGACTACACTATATTAATATATGAGCCGAAGTAAAAAACAGTGAGACATCATTTGATTACAAATCATTGATGTATACCATGAACAAACATGATACAACCCACCGATGATGATGATGGGAGTCAAGATATCATGGTACTATCTAACATGTGTGAATGAATGAGCTGGAGTCGAACACCTGGTAGAAACTATCAAGAGGGGATATTGAGGTATTCCCACTGTCAATAGTAAGGGAACCTGCCACTGATGAATATAATCCCCAAGGTACCAAACATATTTCTAGAACTCTCTCCCAGAGAAATATGTGTCGAAGTCGATGGGAGGGAACCCGTTGGAAGGAAGGAATTAAGGAATCCTCCATCATCCAGCATGAGGGGTGGTGGAAAGCCAAATATTTGGAAGAGATTGGATGAAGAGACTGATACTTGTGATGATAAGACTTGGCTTGGGAAGGCTGACTTGCAAGGTCAAAGGCTAACTGCAGAATGACTGACAAAGGTTGAAAACTTTCCCTTGAACATAAGCATGACAAATTATGTGAATTAGGTAACATGGAAATAAAATGGGATACATTTGCGATATAGGAGGTATCAACAAACACTCCATATAGTTGGAATAATAACCAACTAGGGGAAAAAAAACTCAAAGCGAGAAAAAGTCTCCTAAAGCCATATTAAACCCAAAACGATGAGATACTGACACAAGATTGTGTGTTTTTCAAGGGCGACAAGACTGATTCCAACAAAAGAGATTAGATGTTTTCCCATTCTTTTTGTTTTTGTTTTTATTTTTTTTTGTCCTTTTCATGTTATAGAAGCTTGAAAAATAATAAAAGAATGTTGTTATACCGTGGATGAAACGAGTGTCGTGGGAAAGAAAACTAGTTCCAGAGCAAAAGGAACATACCTATGTTCAATGCAAAGAATAATGTGCAAGATAAGGACACTCGGGGGATGTTCCCTCTAGGGATAGGGTATTGATTCGAAAAGGAATAAATTGTAGGGCTAGGAAATGATAGGAATGCATAGGAAATTGGTTCAATGAAAGCATGATGAAGCTGCCATTAGGCCTAAAAGCACGAGCAATCAATATGGAAATACATATATGACTCAACTTTGGGAAGTAAACTTCCCATGATGGTATTTTTCATAAGTTTAGTCTCTAGGGCGCAAAAAAGAATAAAATAATACCAGGGAGAACATATTCTGGTCACAGTAGGGCCAAAGTATTCATTTTTCATACATAGTCCAATCGATCCAGAAAATCGTTAAACTTATACTGAAAAGACACCTCTTCAAAACCTTTTTAACGAGTGTGATAAAGACATTATCACTCGACTATATTTTCAATTTTAAGAAGTCTAAAAAGAGCTTAACTATGGATCCCTCATTCTTTTTTGTAAATTTAGTCCCCTGAGCTCGAAAAAGTATAAAACACAACTTAGGAGAACTCTTCTAGCCCATAGAATAGGGTATTCCTTTTTCGTAAGTAGTCTTTTCCAGTCCAAAAAAGGGGTAAACTTGTGCTGGATAGACGTTCCTTTAGATCCATTTAATGAGTGTACAAGGAACAAGGTCACTCAAAAATATTTTCAATTTTAAGGAGTCTGAAAAGAGCTTAACTATGGACTCCATAATGTTGTTGGTGAGTAGCATATAAGATAGGGGTCCCATGGGAAATGGCCAGAATGATAAAAAGTAAGAAGTATGAAGTTCAAATGAAAATTCATGGTGGGACTAAACAAGACCCCCGAGCCTATAAATAGACTTGCAACATGAGCACCATCATGGAAAATGATTCTATACTAAAGCGCCCATGGAAGGGAGGCTCTACCATTAGTTGAACGATGTTTTAAGTAGAGAGAAATGTTTCACCATTCATTGATGGGGTTGACCCTAGGTTTAGAAGGTAATGGTTACTAACAATGCAACAGTTTGAGTGAAATTCACCCTAACCTAAATTCTAGTTATAAACACATTAACTTCCTAGAGTCTTGTACAAGAGTTGGCAAATTGAAGATAAAGGTACCAGATAAAAAGTCCTAAGACTTGCAAAAACGACGATAATGCTACAAAATTTGATCATTAGTTGAAAACTTGGAGAAAATCAAGAAACTTTAGGAAGTGGGTTTTCAAAATTTTAATAAAATTTGGTATAATTACCCATTTACCATTCCATATTTATCATTTCACCTAAACAATTACAAAATTGACCAAAAACCATTGGAGAGAAAATCATAAAAATGTGGAGCTTGGAGAAACTCCACTACTTGCCACATTCAACAAGTAAGTATTCCATCCTTATCTTGCATTCCAATTACTCATTCTGTCAATTCTTTCCAAAATTCAATATTGAAGTCACTTTAAAAAACATGAACCTCTGCATCTGTGGGTTGCCTGAAGGAAACCCATGGATTTCCTTAGCTGGTGGAAACACCAGTCGTGGATATCCGTGAATGTTCTAAAGAAAAGACATGAATGTGCATAAATAAAATTGAAAAAACAAAAACTAACTCAAAGTGTTTTGGAAAACGACAGGATGTCCATTCTCTGAGAGAACATGAGCATGAAGAGGTGGATCAAGCAATGTTTGATAACTATGAGGCTAAGAAAGCTCTGTGTGATTGTGACATGTGCAAAATTTTCCAAGTTGTCGGCGTGTGAGAAAAAAGGAGATTACTAAATCTCCTAATTGACTACTGGAACCCAAATGTTGAGGAATTCATCCTCCCCAGACAGTATTTGACCATTACAGTTGAAGACATTTACTTCATTACCATCTTATGGAGGAGAGGGGAAGTACGAAAATTTCAATCTCGGGGAGGAGCTTGGAGTATCAATGAATTTATCAACGAGTATTGTGTTTCCGATACCGAGAAGAGTGGCTCACAAGTGCCAATTAAACAAATAAACAACATGAGTCTCAAAGTAATTCTATACACTTTGGTTCATATTATGGGATCCAACTCCTTACAATTGGCATCGTAGGAACAAATGCATTACGAGGTTGAATGCCTACATCCTACTATGTATGACTGGAGTACCACTATTCTTAACCATATGAAAGCACAATTGATAGATTGCAAGCTTAGGAAGGAAAATAATTTTTTATTCATAAGTGTCCTATGCACTTTCTTCTTTGAGAAGGTGCCCATGATGAGATCATGAACACAAATACGAGGACACTTACGACCATGGCCAGCCATGGTCCATTGGAATGATCTCATAGCTCTCTTAGGAGGTGGAAAAATTTCCAACCCCTTCGATGATGACTTCTTTGGTTGCTGGGAGAGACAAAATTCCTTCATCGAGGACTACCCATATGCGGGTATCAACTTCACCAATGACCCAGATGTCATCATCCCTATCGGTGACAAGCTATAAGACACATGTAACCTTTCATTTTTGTGTTATTTAAGTTTTTAATTTTTGAAAGTATATAACCATTTATGACTTTTTGTGAGATAAAAAATACTAACAAGTACCTTTATTATATGTAGACATATGTAACATCCCTGACCAGTAAGGATGGACCATGATACTCTATAAAACACTGTTTCTATGTTCTGAAACCAAATTTGTAGCACACCCAAGGCCTCCCTGGCCGAGGACTGCCACATTGAGAACTTCTCATCCTTCTGATATTAAAAAATAAATACATAACCAAACATAGTTCTGTTGAGCTATGCCACACAAAAACTCTTGAGGAACATCATACATATAAAACTTAACAGACAATTACATTCTGCTAAAACATAGATTAATGCGTAAATAACAATAAGCCTATTCATACAACATATACATGCAAAACTCATAAATATAAGACATGTACAAATACATAGCATGCAAATGAATACGTAAATGGTACTTATATTTTTATAGAAGAACATCAACTGCGTGCAGGCCTTCCACAAACCTCCCAACCTGAGACCACGCTACTCATCACTCTCAACAGTGGGTCACCCCCAAGATGGGACTAAACTTCACCCGGGTAAAGGGATTCCTAGGCTAGGATGAGACAACATAAAGTTGCACAATCAATAGGAAGGACTCCATCCCAGGAGCCAAATCACACTAACAACCTACAATCTCTCATTCCCCACATGCCTATCCCACCCCAAGAAGTGTGCCCCTTCTTTGCTCAAAATTCCTTCGGCTTCCCCACTTCCCTTCCAGGGCTTCAACAATAGGCCAAACATGAATTCTCAGAGAACTATAGTTGTCGTTGGGCTCCCTCTGGGAAAATCACTTTCCTAACAACCTCTCTCACCCGGAGATAGTTTCTTATAGGCTTGAGAACCTACTTCTTCAGTCCATGGGCCTGACAACCCGCCTCTTCAAACCACAGGCTTGACAACCTACCTCTTGAAACTAGATGCCTGAAAAGCTACTTCTTAGTCCAGATCCGTAGTCAATTATGTAAGGGTGATGTCATAAACAAATCTAGGGTGTAGAACAAATAATGGCAACAAGCCACACTGAGTTAAGGAACTGCTTTGGCAACAAAAATATTTCGTTAATGCATGGTACAAGCTCAAGTAAAGGTACAAGTGTAATATGGTTCACAGGTAAGGTACATAATAGCTCAAGGTGCCTGCAAGTTTCAGAGGTGCGTGAGTAATTTAGAGGTCGATGATGGAGGGGATGGATCTGTGCATCAGTGCGTGAGTGTATCGGGAAACATTCCAAACAGAATATTCCCCCCCACCTATATTTTCATACGCCATGATTGGCACATGGATCCCTTGGAGATCGTTTTTATCCACTTGGGATTCGTTCCCTCTTCCATGAGACTTAGAATAAAGCAATTATCCTCACCATAGTCTTTAGGAAATAATAATATAATATTCCTTTTGAGATAAGCCCCCTAGTTTAGCCACTTTCCTAGGATCTTAGCCCTCCCTTACCCTTCCTAGTGGAGATTAGTCCCCCATACTCTTTTATCATGGCCGGTCTACACACAACAATGTATTGTATTAATGATATGATTTTTTACATATACAAAAATAGGCTCACTGGCCTTAACATCTAGGATGTCTAGCCTAATCATCACATAAGCCTCCTAGCTTATAATCGCTTGGCTCACCAGCCTATAAAAAATGTTTACAATTCATTTGGGGCTTGGCCTTGGGGTATTACTATCCCATCCCCTTATTTTTTCATTGTCCTCAATGTAACTTATTTACATATTACCATCATGATTTTCAAAAATTTTCAAAAAGATGTGGGTACTCTACCCACATAACATCTTCGTGCTCCCACGTTGCATCCTCAGGACTGCACCAGGTCCATTGGCCCTTTACTATCCCTCTTGCTTGATTCCAGAGATTCTTGATCTTTTGATCTAGTATGCACATCGGATGCACTTGAAAATCACCTTCTTGCTCCACCTGAATCACATTCCAATCAATAACGTGATTAACATCAGGTATATACTTCTTGAGAAATGATACATGGAATACATTATGAATAGACATATATGTAGGTAATGGAAGCATATAAGATACATGCCCAATCCTCTCTAATATTTCAAATGGCCCACAGTAATAAGCTGACAACTTGGAACAATTTCCAAACTTTAGGGAAATTTTGTTGGCCTTCACTTTTAGGAATACATGATCACCTTGTTAACACTCTGTAATTTTCCCAAGGATGTGGAGGCAATCAATGAGGTAACATAAAACCACTTGAAGTCCTATATCTATCCCTCCAATACTCAGAGAGGGCTCTCTCTGTCTGATCTAGCTTTGTTTAGGTTGGATATTAGGCTAGTTATGAGACTACAAGTTTGTTTTTGAATTTTTGGTTGGTACAACAAAAGAGGGCCACTGGGAAAAATGGAGTCAACAAATTTTAGGGTGATCACATGAAATAATAACTGAGTTCATATGCAACAAGGAAAAGTAGTCATGTTAGTGGATCCTTGTAGTTTATGAGATGGAAAAAGAAGAACATATTAGGGTACATTTCAAATGCGGAGTAGTGCTACCTGAATTCTACATTCAAACTTTAGAAGAAAACATGAATATTGTTTTAAGACAGAACAAGGTGTTTGAAACAAATCCTGAACTTAATGTTCTTATAAACAATAAAAGAAAGAAACAAAATGTGAAACTAGAGAAGAATAGATCACATCAAGAAGAACTTCACCACATAACTATGACACAAGAATCTTGAAACATAATGTCTTTGTATTCATAAAAAAGGATCACTTAAAACCTCCTGGAAATATTTACAATTCAGGTCTAACCCCTATGCTATTTTGCATTTTATCTTTTATAATATCCCATTACATTCAAATCCTACAAAGTAGGGGATCAGATCCCTTCAACTGTTTCTAGATATTTATGAAAATACCTAATTAATGATCTTACCCAAAATAGAGATTTGATCCCCTTTCAAAATCATACAATATATCTTGAGTTCATTAAAATATATTTGATTTTTACCATTGAAAGGGTAAAAATAGAAATAAATGCCTAAACCTGGGGAAAATAAAACAAAATCCCAAGAAATAGGTTATGCTTTGACTTTCTTAATAAACCAAAACTAATTCGATATTATCCTGACACCAGCATCTCGAGGATGTGTTATAACTGGAAAATCATCCCGGAAGCCTTCGAGAACATTGAGAAATCCATTTTTCTTGATCTGAGGATATTTTTGTGCTTTATGTTTATAACAGAACTTTCGGCAATTAACAAGCTCAAAACAAAGTATATTTAGCTGCTGATTTTCTAGGAATTATTTTCGGTAGCTAATTATGGGTTTTGAAACTGATTTTAGCTCGCGAAACCTGTAACTATTCCCGAAATGGTAAAAAATGATTGAGTTTGATCATTAGCCCTGCTTCATCTATCATAATCACCTCATTTCATATCAAGGGAAGCTTCAACTAGAGTGCCAAGGCTGAGGTGAGCTTTAGGTTTTAGCTTTTTGTGGACAAGCTTGAACCTCAAAACCTTGTTCATGTTCTGCAGTCTTCTTTTCTGTTTGAAGAGCTTCTTATTCTTATGTTTTACAATCTCATATTTAATGTTCAACTGATCCAATGCAGAACCAACTTTGAGAGATGAATTTCTTAGAGTCTCATTCTCTCTTTTTAGATGTCTTTCTAATACCTTTAACTCAACAAGTTCTTCTTTCAGTTTCTGGACCTTAGTTTTTTTGCTAACCCTTTTCTTTAATAATGTTCCAGGTATTCCTTCTTCAGGAGTTTCCATTTCTGTAGCTAATGGCTCTGAATATGAATCTGAATGTGGTATATTTAGGACATTTTTTACTATGGCTTTTCCTTGATCCTCTGCATTTTTCCCAAATTCTAGCTTCCTTTTTGTTTTCTTTGATTTTGATGGGGAAACTTGTGTTGTAATTGCTACATGTGACAGTGCTCTCCTCTTTCTTTTACTTGTTTTTGAAGAAGTTAATTGCTGTGAGGGAGTTCATCCTTTCTTTAGTTGAACTTCTTGCCCAAATTGTCCCCAAAACAAAAGATAATACCAAGTTTTATTCCTTCTGTTGAGCTCCTCTAACACTATCATTTTGATCATCCCATGATGAAATAGACTGCTGCTAGCCCTTCGAGGATTGGCCTGAACTTTGGAACCCATCTTGGTAAGTCTTTTAAGAAGATAAAAAGGCATATTTAGAGGTTTCTTACCAATGAAATGAAGGAGAAGTCTGAAATGGTAAAGCATGGTCCTTCCATATCTTCCCTCACAAGTGATATAAACCTGAATAATCTTTAGCAACATTTTTCATTTCTCCTCCAAATAGCTTATGAGAATATCCTTTTTCCATTTCATATTTTGATGCTCTTTTTTGAGATATGGTCTAAAATCAATCTCCTTGATTGAGGTGGTATTAAACCACCTTTCACCTTCACCAGGCATCTCTGTAGCTGCTACTATGCTGGCTTCATCAATATGCATCACAACAGGCCCAAGTTGAACCTTGAATCCATCAAAAATTTTGGCAAATGCCTCTGTGACACTCTGATGGTACCCTTGGATCTTCTGGAAGAACCTGTAACATCCAACATTGTTAAAAAATTCACAGGCCTCAGGGTGTGCCTCAAGGTATGTAGCATCTTGCAATTCCTTCCTTAGAAGAGCACCTCCTGTTGAGATATTCATCACAAGAACTGATGAAAATGATTTAAAAATGGGCCAATGACAGTGGATATAGGGTATGTAAGCATGAGAGGTTGACTCAAATGAACATGGAGGTGGGATAAAATCATGAGAGTCAAGAATAGAGCCAAAGGATGAAATCTTTAGTAGACTGTCGGCATATTTAACACAACCTCAAACAAACAATTGATCGATTCAATGCATGAAAAGGATAATGACCGTTTTTTTAGGATCGATTGAATTGTATGGGCACGATCTAGGCTTATGATCACTTGATTGGAAAATGGATAAACAAATCATAATCCTTTCTGAAATCGGACGAATGATAACTGAAAATGGTTTTCGCAGCATAACAACAAATCACGATGTGTGTACAACTGTCGATATGAGAGTGATAAGACCCTTTTAAACACTTGAGATATTCATTGCTTTTGGTAGCTTATGATAGGCATGAATACGCCATTTAGCTACCAAAAGTTTTAACTTTCGG
Source organism: Picea mariana (assembly GCA_032191745.1). Taxonomy (NCBI): domain Eukaryota; kingdom Viridiplantae; phylum Streptophyta; class Pinopsida; order Pinales; family Pinaceae; genus Picea; species Picea mariana. The sequence continues at coordinate 130,103 of JASDQU010241225.1, forward strand.
TAGCTAATGGCTATAAGATTGCAACCTTTATCTACCGAAAATCAAACTTGTTGCCACAATTAAAATATGAACCAAATTCATGAAATCCCTGATTATGCCACTCTAAACTTTCAAAAAAATTCCCGTGGATGCATCATAATTCACAATTTAGCATGTGACAACATTTGGCTCTAATATTTAACCTAGATATCTATTTGAAGAATTAGATATACCACTGGACCATTACCCCTGAGCACCTTATCATGAAAGCTCCTTCAACCTGATCAGAAAAATTCCAAAATAGATGACTGGAAAACATGTGACTATATTATTGGACTGTAACACACCTACAAAAAAATCCATTTGAATTATTCCCTTATCAACATAGCTTTTCTGCCTGTCTTGAGCAACCTTTAAATTATGCTTTATTTTTGACATTGTCTCTTCCATTTCCATGAGAAACTCTCGCCCAACTATTGATCTATCTGCTGGGTTGTCCCAACTTATAGGTGTGTTGCACTTTCTGCCATAAAGTGCCTCAAATGGGCTCATCTTCAGAGATGCTTGGTACCCATTGTTGTAAGAAAATTCTATCAAGTGTATATAGTCTTCCCATTTTTATGGTTTATCCATCACATACATCCTCAACATATCTTCAATCACTTGGTTCACCCTCTTCGTTTTCCCATCATATTTTGGATGATAAGATGTGCTAAAATTCATATTTGTTCCAAATCCTTTAAATAAACCTTTCTAGAACTTTGAGGTAAACTTTGGGTCTTTGTCAGATACAATTTTCTTATGTATACCATGAAATCAAGCTACTTACCTCATATAAATATCAATAATGTTAGTTTCCTTGTGAGTGAGCTTCACTGGAATTAAATGGGCAACTTTAGTAAGCTTGTCCACCACTACCAGGATAGAATCATGCTGCTTGTTTTTTCAGGGAAGCTTGGTGATGAAATCCATTGTCACTACTTCCCACTTCATCTCAGGAATGGGTAATGGCTGCAAAAAACCAGCTGGGTACCTATGCTCAACCTTGACCTTTTGACACTCCCAACGTTTGGAAATGTACTCAAAAATTCCTTTCTTCGTGCTTGGACAATAATATTGGCTCTCGACAACTATAATAGTTTTTGGATACCCTGGGTGTGCAACATAAGGCACACCATGCATTTCCCTCAGTATAAGAATTTTCAATTTCTGAGAATTGGGTACATAAATCTTGTTTCTGTACCTGAGAATTTCATCAATTCCCAGCTTGTAATCTTCAATTTTCTGCTGGAAATTGCCTTGTTGTAATTTTGCCATTAATTCCTTGTATTGTAAATCTAATTTTTCATCTTCCAAGATTTTGTACTTCAAATATTATTGGTACATGCTAATAGTTGTAGCATGAAACTCATGCAATCTTCTTCTGAGTGCATCAACCGCCTTTTTCTCTTTCCCTTTGATATTCTTTATATCAAAGTCATACTCATTGAGAAATTCCAACCATCTTCTCTTCCTAGCATTTAAAGTTGGTTGATCAAATAATTATTTTAGACCATTATGGTCTATCCTCAGCTCAAACCTTTTTTCCATGAGGTAGTGTTGCCACTTATTCAAGGCATGCACTATGGATGGTAACTCCAAATCATGAGTGACATATTGTCTTTCATGCTCCTTCAACTTTCTTGATTCATAGCATACAACAAACCCATTCCAATTGAGGACTCCACCAAGTCGTTCTTTGCATGCATCTGTGAATACCATAAAATATTCATTTAGATCAACAATCCTTAGAATTGGAGCACTGGTTAATAATTGTTTCAAGTGATGGAAGCTCTTTTCACACTCCAATGACTGCTGGAACTTCACTTCCTTCTTTTTCAAGGAAGCAATTGGGTGTGAAATCTTTGAGAATCCTATAATAAATCTTATGCAGTAGCTAGTGAAACCCATGAAGGATCTGACTTCTATCACATTCCTAGGCATTGACCATCCTCTAATGGCCTCAATATTTTTAGGATCCACTGCGATCCCTTCCTCATATATGATATGCCCCAAATAATGAATTTGATTTTGATAAAATGAGCACTTGATCAATTTGGCGTACAACTGATGCTACCTTAACACTTGTAGTACCATATTCAAGTGATGCTCATGTTCCTCTTTCAAATTGGAATATGTAAGGATGTCAATCAAAAATACAATGAAAAACTTATCTAAGTACTCTCTGAAAAATCCATTCATTAAACACATGAAGACAACTGGTGCATTTGATAACCCAAATGGAACCACTGTGAACTCATAATGCCCATACCTTGTTTTGATAGCAGTATTTCTTATGTCTTCCTCTTTAATTCTCACCTGATGATAAATTGATCTCAGATCAATCTTTAAGAATATTTTTTCATTCTTCAACTGATCAAAGATGTCATCAATCCTTGGCAAAGGATACTTATTCTTTACAGTTTCTTTGTTCAACTTCTTGAATTCAATACACAGTCTCAATGTCCCATTGTTCTTCTTCACAACTAAAACTAGGGCACCCCAAGGTGACACACTTGGGCATATGTATCCCTTCTTCATAATCTCTTCAAGCTACATCTGCAACTCCTTCAGGTCTGGTGTACTCATCCTGTAAGGAGTCTTGGATACTGGAGCTGCTCTAGGCATCAGATTTATAGAGAAGTCAATATATCTTTTAGGGGGTAGTCATGGTATTTATTTAAATACATCTTCAAATTCCTTTAGGAATTCATAATCTTCAATATTTGACACCTTATCCTTTCTTCCATATGGGCTACAAATATTTGACAACCCTTTCTATAACACTTCATCAACTGTCATGCTGATATTTCTATGATAGTTACTGCCCTGGGAATTCCTTGGACTATCCTAAGGTTCCCTTTCTCATCTAGGAAAGTAAATGTCTTGTTCTAACAGTCTAATATATCATGGTGTTGTTCCAACCAATCCATCCCAATTAGACATTCATATGAACCTAAAGGTAATATGTTCAAATCTACCTTGGTTCACAGTCCATTCATGCCTACTGGACATGACTTAACCAACTCATTAACTTTTCTCTTGGCTATGGTATCCAGTTGCACCAACCAAGATTTCCCATGCTTGCTTCTTGGAAAATGCAATATTTCAACCACCTTAGGATCTATATAACTATGACTAGATCTTGAATAAATTAAAATTGAAATGGGTTGGTTGTTGATCATACCTTCCACTTTAATCATGTGTGATTGAAATTCTTCTTGATTGTTGTCCAGGGCTGCATAGATCCTTGGTACATTTATTCCCATGTCCTCCATTGTTTCATATTTTTGTACATTGTGGACATATCTCACTTTGTCACCCCTGTGGGAACAATCCCTAAACATATGATCTATTTTACAGCCCCAACATTGAATAGGTGGCTGCCTTGGACATTGCCCACCCATCTCAGTCATTCTGGGATCTCTAGAATATGTATGTCCTTGAGGGACATTTCTAAAGAATGGTGGCTTATTTCCCTTCTTCCTTTGATCCATCTTGAATTTCTTCTTGTCTTCCCAAGCTGTTTGGAAATTTGGACTTGCTTTTTACTGATCATATATGCATTTAGCTCGCCTTACGGTCTCCTCCAATGTTTTGGGATCATCATATTGAATATTAACATTGATGAAAGATGGAAACCCACTCAAATACCTCTGAATCTTAACTGTCTCATCCTTGATGAAGGATACATACTTCAACAATTCCAAAAACCTTCTTTCATAGTCATCAATGGTCATACTTCCAAGCTTGAGTTCAAAGAACTCTTTCATTTTCTTGTCATAGTACCTCTTAATCAAGTATTTCTTTTCAAAACACTTCTTGAATTCCTTCCAAGTAATATTTTTCTCCTTAATGTGTTGCAACTGCACAAGATGATCCCACCATATGGATGCTTTTCCTTTGAGATGATAAATATAAATTCTTCCTTCTGCATGAGAACAATAAGTATGTAATTGAAAATAATTTCTCATGCCCACAACCATGTCTCTGCATCTTCATCCTTCTTGTGCTCACCATCAAATGTAGGAGGTTTGATTTTGTTCATTTATCCCTATAGCTCATCCACCCTAGTACTCTTCTTATGCTTCCTGACAGGGGATGAACTTGAGCTACTGGGTGTTATCCTATTGGAATGTCTTGGGGAGTGATGGTTATGTCTGATAACACTCCTTGTTCTTCTTTTCTCATCAAGAGACCCGTGACTTCCTGATTTTCTTGAGTCACTCTCCTTATCCAATTTCTTTTCTATTTTGTTCAATATTTTCATTAACTTCATGTTGAAGTCCTCCTTCTACTCCTTGGATTTCATAATCCTTTCATTATCATCCTTTTGACTTTGGACTTATTTCTACAAATTTCTAATCGTCTCTGGCATATTCAAGTTTTCATCTTTTCCCTCTACATGTCCATTGGAGTTTGTTCCTTAAATACCCAAATGGACATCCATCCGTCTGATATCATCTTCCTGACTGTAAGCCCCCTATGTATCTTCCATTCCTATGCACTCTATTCTGATTATGATATGATCAAGTTGTTGTTAATTCTGCAAAAATGTGCAGCCAACAGAACTTTGTCAGGCTAACTGTCTCAACAATTTCATGAAAATATGAACCATTCTAGTTGATTAATATATGATACTTCTTTCCTATGATTTTTTTGAGAATTTGATTGTTCAACTCAATTTTCTGGGTGAAAGTTATATTCTACTATCCAAGATATTTCCAATGACCTCTCCCTTACTTAATTCTGAGTTTTGATCAGGAAGTTATGAATATTTGAAAATTGTCCTTCCTGAAAGGTAATCTTTGTACAACTGTTCTTCTTCTTCAGAGCCAAATTGGCTCTTGGACCCGTACTATATCCTCTTTTAAAGTACACATTCCTTCTTTACATCTTTAGGCGTAGGTCTGTACATCTCGAAACCCAACATATTCCTTCTTCTAGCACCCTTACGTCTTTGAAAACATCAATTCGAGAGCTAGCCTCCTTTTATTTCGACTAAAGTCGCATAGGACCAAGGGCTATGAATAAGCACTTAACTGATGCATTCTTATCCAGAGCTTCAGGAATTCGAGGCTCCAAAAATTTAGGCTTCAGGGGTTTCACCTTCATCACACTTCATTTTCCCCAAATGCCGAATTGACGAAGTTCTGAACAAACCTTTCTTCGGAGCTTCGAGGTTTTGGAACTTCGAGCTTTAGAGGTTCCAAAACTTCAGGCTTTGGAGAGTCCCAAAACTCCACACATTGTACCCTCCGAATGTCGAACTCGCTAATTTCCTGGAGAATATCTTTGGAGCTTTGTTTTTTGGATGTTCTTTCTTCAACATATACACATTCCCTCAAACACCGAATTAGTGAACTCCTAGAGTCTTCATCAGCAAAAACGCACCAGGGGGTTGCTACATGGCAGAAAAATAAGGAGCATACACATGGCCCTATTTGACGGGGGACATGTGTAATATTATAACTGACACGAACGATCTTTGAAAAACAAGAAACATGATGACACATGGAAAGAATCAAGTGTGTACACGTAACCCTAGGTGACATCAGCAAGCCACGTCACTCTAGTGCTTTGTGACTTTGAAACTTCGAGCTTCAGGGATTTCTTCTACAAAATATTTGAAAACTCCCGAATGATGAACTTCTGAATAGGTCCACATCACTCTAGGTGATGTCATCATTCCACGTCACTCCGACGTTCCGGAACTTCGACACTTTGGGCTTCAGAAGATTTCACACCAACATACTTTATAAGTCCCGAATGAAAAACTTCCAAACTGTTGTTTCCCAGAGCTTTGGGACTTCAGGGCTTTGAGACTTTGGAACTTCAAGCTTCGAAGGATTTTGCTGTTGAACACCAACCCACCCCTGAAAAGTCAGACATCGAAGTTTTGAACACTAGCTAATCTGCGGACACGTGTATTCGATTAAGGAATGGTCCAAATTGGTTCCAGACTTTGGGACTTTGGGGAACTATTACTTCAGCAAACCACAAACAAATTGACTCAGAGTGTAGAACTACCGATTCACTCGGGGGATCGAGCGGTCTGCCTTCTCCCAAACAATATATAGTGTATATCCACTCCAGGACTTTAGAGCTTTAGGGATTTTTCCTCCCTTCTATCAAAGACAAAAAAAAAAAGAAAAATTTTCAAAGAAATTAAGTCTGAAGGACTTGAAGGTTTAATAACCGAGCTACTTTCCCATATCAGAAAATTGTGAAGGATCTGCCTTCTCTTGAACAGATCCGATAACTCCAAATCTTAAATCTGTGGCCCCAAAATGACGGTTAATGTGGTTTCTTTCCTCTACTGGCTTTCTAGAACTGCTACACCTTCTGATATTTTAGACAAAGTTAAGGTTCTCTCAATGCCCTCTTGGCACTCATGGACGTTATGAAACTCCAATTTTTTCCATTTTGACAACAATTCCCTCTAAAACTTTTGCTTCAATTTCCACTTACACGGCCCATCCAGAATTAGTGTTGAAAACTGGAGCTATGATACCATTTTGTAACATCCCCAACCACCCAGGACGAGACATGCTACTCCATAAAACACTCTTGCTAAGTTATGAAACCAAATTTGTAGCACACCCTGGGCCTCCCAGGATATGGACTACCACATTGAGAACTTCTCATGCTTTTGATATTAAAAAAAATACATAACCAACCATAGTCCTGTTGGGATATGACAAACAAAAAATCTTGAGGAACATCATACATATAAAACTTAACAATCAATTACATTTTGCTAAACACAAATTAATGTGAAAATAACAATAAACCTATTCTTATATCATATACAAGAAAAAATCATAAATATAATACATGTACAAATACAAAAAATGAAAATGAATACATAAATGGTACTTATATTTTTATAGAATACCACCAACTGCATGCATACCTTCCATGAACCTCCCAGCCTTATACCATGCTGCTCATTACTCTCAGTAGTGGGTCACCCTCGAGCTCTGACTAACTCCACCCGTGTAAAGGGATTCCTAGGCTAGGATGAGACAACAAAAAGTTGCACAAACAAAAAGAAGGATTCCATCCCAGTATCCAAATCACACTAACAACCTACAACCTCTCATTCCCCACATGATTTTCCCACCCTAGGAAGTGTTCCCCTTCTTTGCTCAACAGTCGTTTGGCTACCCCACTTCCTTTCCAGGGCTTCAGAAACAGGTCGAGCATGAATTCTCAGAGCACTATAGTTGTCGTTGGGATCCCTGTAGGAAAATAATTTCCCCAACAACCTCTCTCACCTAGAGAGAGTTTCTTATAGGCTTGAAAACCTGCTTCTTCAGTCCATGGGCCTGACAACCCACCTGTTGGGGTCCTATAATTATAGGCGAATCAATTCTTCGACTATTAATTTGGCATTTTCTCTCGTGATGACGAAGTCTGGCTCAGTTGATCCCGTTTCCTCCCTCCATCCATTTCACCCGATCCTCCATCATTCTGTTGCATCTTTCATCCTCTGCTGTGCCTTCACTCCCTTGTCTTTTCAACCCATTGAATACGCCCCATCCGCTTTCTATCCCTGAATAAATGGACTTAGGATAAAAACATTAAGTTAATAATCCCAGTTAGTATAGGTTAAAATGGATTAATAAATAACTAGTTTAATAATTGATTAATTATTAATTAATCAATTATTAATTAAGTTAAAAAATCTAGGTTAGTAATTAGTTAGTAACTAGGTTAGTTTTAATTAAATAAAACTAAAAACTAAAATATAATAATTAAATAACATATAAAACAAATTATAATAAACATATTATATATAATATAAAAAACAATAAAAAAACATTCAAAAAACATAAAAAACAAAACATTAAAAAAAAAAAAAACTTAATACATGAAACAAAAACACATGACCACATATATAATAAACAAATTAATAATAAAACAAAAAATACAAAACATGTTAAATTAAAACATAAAACACAAAAAAAATAATAAAAAAACAACATAACAAAATAAACCTAAGTCTACCCCACTCAGCCCCACCTCACGTCACTCTCCACTCCCCCTCACCCACCTACTTCATACTCCACTCACCCATCCCCCTCACGTCACTCCCACCTACCCCACCTCACACTCCACTCCCTATCCCCCTATGTCATACTCCACCCAAAAACTCCTGTGCACCTATTACACCAATGCCCCTCCATTACATACATTACATTAAAATCAAACGGCTCATAAACATTCTGGACCCCCCCTCACTATCCGGAATTTAACGAGAGAGGGGGGTCCGGAATTTGAAATAGCAATCTTGCAAATCTGAACAGCCCAAAGATGAGCACCAAAATCAACGGCCCAGATTAAATTCTGGACCCCCCCATCCTTTCACATTTAATGAGGGGGGGAGGGGGGGGTCCGGAATACCGCCCTCTCGCAAAAAAAAACCACTTTTCTCCAAAATTTACCATTTTTGCCTATTTTACCATGTCATCTTCTAGATCAATTTTTGGGCAAACGGAGATGGATTTTAAAAATCTGAGAGAGGTTTTTGCTCAGCACAGGCTGAGGAACAAAAAAATATTTCGGGTTTTTCAATGGAGTTACGAGCAGAGAGAATCAAAGACATCTTCGAGGCCTATTTTTCCATATTTTCAATTTTCCGTTTCAGTCCCGATCTTTCAGGAGCTGTTACGGCCAGATGGGGACGAATTTGGCGAAACCGAAGGAGGTTTTTGTCCATCACATGCCCATATACAATAACCTTTTTCAGTTTTCACCCAATTTTCATCATTGAAGAGAAAATCATGTCTGTTCGGACCCCTTTTTCGTAGAAAACCGGTCCGTTTTTCATGACAGAAAGCTCCAAATTTGGTGGGAGTGGTGGCTATTTTTGGTCGAGGCGGTTAAACCGAATTCCAAAACTAATTGGGATGGTCTATCCTATTTATCCAGATGATTTTAATGTAAAAGGGTTCGACCTGTGAGGTTCCTAGACTGGACTGTGGGTTATGCATGACCAGAAGACTTTTTTATTCTCTGTAATTTTGAGATGAGCAATCAACAATGAACATGTTTTCTTTTATAGGATTCCTGTGTGGTGAGATTGGTGGTGTTTTCTCTGTTTAATGTTTTTATTGTGATCATTATGCTTGTTTTCAATTCTTATTATCAAAAGGAGAGTAATAGAAGCATAATTTATCAGCAGATACTCTGCCTCTGAGCTTTTGATGATCTTTATGTTTTCTGCTAAAGCTTAGTTCAGGAATTCTTAGCTGCTCCTGTGCCTGGCTTTTATCTCCCCTAATTCTTCCTCAAATCAATACCATTAAAACTCAATTCGATCCAATATTGCTGCTACCTTTCCCTGTGAAAGAAATTTGTCCAAATCTGAGAGTGAATCACCTTGTTTAAAGAGCAGACCCCATTTGCCCAATGGCCCTCCTTGCTGTTCCAAATCAACCATTTAAAAACCCCAACCCATGTTCTTCATAACTAGCCTAATACCTCTTCAAACAAAGCTATATCAGACAGAGAGATCCCTATCTGAGTCTTGGAAGGCTAGATCCAAGACTCGAAGTGGTTTTGATGTTGCCTCTATGACTGCCTCACATCCTTGGGCAAATTACAGAGCACTAACAGAATGGCGACCACACTGGGGACTTTCCCCAGTAGTACACTTCAAGCTTCAGATCTGATCACTGATGGTGGATAGTGACCAGACACACGAAGGCTGAGATCATTCACCTGGCGACTCCAATCATCTCCAAACAGTGCCAGCTCAAAGACTCCACTGGAGGAAGAACCTGAGGCATGACTAAGCAGCCTAGAAAGACCAGGTATTCAAGCTCAAATTGCATTCAAGACATCTTTGGTTTTATCTGCAATTGTGTCTTATCTTTTTCTAAGCCCGATCAAGAATATATTATTGAGGAGTACTTTGACCATCAGTCAATTGATGAGTCTCAAGAGATCATATCCCCAATTGCAGATTATGTACATGCTCATACACCTGTGCACATCCCAGATGCACCTATAGAAACCCTAGTGAGACATAAGCCTCCTGCTTTGTCTCCTACTCCTGCTAAACCACTGGATGGTTGTAAGCCCCTTGCTTCATATCCTGTGCTTACAAAATTCCTAGACCAGTACCAGCCTCTAGATTTGCCTCCCATTCTCCATGACCTCCCCGTCAATTACATCAATCATCTGCCTAGGTTTGATGGAGAAAATGAGAAGATCACTGCTGGAAAGCATATTCAAAACCTTGAAGATTTCCTTGACCTTTATGAGATTGAAGATGATGATGTCTATATCAGGATGTTTGCCCTTTCTTTGCAAGGCAAGGTTAAAAATTGGTTCAGAAGTCTGCCATCTGCAAGCATCAGAAATTTTCAGCAGTTCATGCAAGTTTTCTTGGATAGGTGGGTGGTCATGGGAAATGTTTTCCTCCTCCTAGAAGAGTATGACCACTTGAAAAGAAAGCCAGGGGAGACAATACATCAGTTTTCAGCCAGATTCAATAAGGTATATCATGCAATACCTGCTGATATAGGGCCACCCCCAGGATCTGCCCACTTGCATTACCTAGATGCCTTCGATCCTGAGATGACATTTCAATTAAGAGAAAGGAACACTGCAAGCCTTGAAGAAATGCAGAACATTGCAGTTGATGTGGAGACCAACTTGCTGATCAAGAGGTCAAAGTTAAAGAATAAAGAAATGGAGCAGCTGAAGTCATCAGAAGCTAAACTGCAGATTTTGGCCAGTGCCATGGAAAATCCAATGCAAAAGATTGAAATTAAAGAGGAGCTTGCTGTCCAAAGACATCATGTTCCATTGATTTCAAAGAAAGACACGGTCACAGTCCCCAAACATTTTTCTGCTCATCCTGGGTACCATGGTTTGAACAATGATTCGTTCATGTATTCAATTCACAGCACAKTCAAAGATGAAGATCCATCTCAACTTGTAGAGAAATAACAAGCTGACATGATATGCATGTTCAATGGCATTTCACCCCTGGATGATTTAGCCAAGTGTAATCATTGTGATGAGGATCATGAAGCTGAAATAGAGATTGAATGTTTAGAGAAACCGACAGCATGTCATTGGCAGGAAGGAGATCATTTACAATTCAGATGTGATAATCATCCCGTGCACAACAGTCATGACAATGATGAGGAAGATATAGAAAATCTCAAAGATATGGAGGCTGTTCTAAACCTAGAATCGCAACACTTTCCCTACTTTGATTTTCAAATTTCAGATGAAAGATTAAAGCCTGAGGTAAATTCTGAGTTAATCCAAAATAACTCTATACCATTGTGCTTTAGTTCATTTCGAATTTTGAAGAAGACTCTTGGACAAGTGTTGAAGGATGAATACAGAAACAAGCAGGAAATTTCATTTGAGTCAATGCAGCAGTCTTATCAGTCTTTTCAGGATCCAATAGCGGATCTGTTGGATGGCCTGTGTGGCCAAAATCATTCTTTATTCACCAGTCATGAGATAAAACGCTGTTATGATATTGACATGATCAAGCAGTCAGCTTCTTTGTCGTTTGCAGCAGAGACATCATTTCACAAACCATCAGAGCATCCACTGTCGTATGAGGAAGTGTTGAAAGACACAGAATGCATAGGTGAAAAATCGAGTCTTTACGCTGAGTTGTATGAAGTTGAAAATCAAAAGATAGGCCAAACCTATATTGATCCTGTAAATACATATATGGAGAAATTTTTTAATACAGGATATTTTTCCATTGCCAGTGTTTTTCCTATTGTTCGGGTTTATCAAAGCTTATGTAAGGGAAAGCATGTTGGGAATTACTTTCAAGCGTGAGTAATAGAATTATTTCTGAGTTTCATCACAGACAGTGAAAGAGATCCACTAAATCAACTGCTGGATTGGCTCCATTGGCATTTTTCCATTACCTAGCTGAGCAATGATTGCAGTAGGGTAGGTAGGAAAAAATGAATAAGCTCAACACTCTGAGCATCTCTTTTTCAACAGCGTTCATTTGATTTCATTCCAGTTGCAAAGATCAAAACGGGTACAGGTTGCAGAATAAGATTTTGGGATCAACCCAATGGATAAAGCTCTGGTCTGCGTGTTCAACAGTCTGTGGTTCTTGACACCTCCTGAAAGAAGTTGCCATCCCCAGGTGGAGCCTATGTTGGGGTCCTATAATTATAGGTGAATCGATTCTTCGACTGTTGATTTGGCGTTTTCCCTCGTGATGACGAAGTCTGGCTCGATTGATCCCGTTTCCTCCCTCCATCAATTTTGCCTGATCCTCCATCATTCTGTTGCATCTTTCATCCTCTGCTGCGCCTTCACTCCCTTGTCTTTTCAACCCATTGAATACGCCCCATCCGCTTTCTATCCCTGAATAAATGGACTTAGGATAAAAACATTAAGTTAATAATCCCAGTTAGTATAGGTTAAAATGGATTAATAAACAACTAGTTTAATAATTGATTAATTATTAATTAATTATTAATTAATCAATTATTAATTAAGTTAAAAAATCTAGGTTAGTAATTAGTTAGTAACTAGGTTAGTTTTAATTAAATAAAACTAAAAAATAAAATATAATAATTAAATAACATATAAAACAAATTATAATAAAAATATTAT